>CABFWB010001927.1:88863-102816 GCA_902151455.1 Timema bartmani | reverse complement strand
TAATAATAATAATAACGATTATGAAACATGTGAAATGCATAAATAAATATATATTCTGCTTGCAAGTTCTGGGTAATTGGCTGTTAGGATAAATAAAATGTTTCTGATGCTTATGCCCGACCACCAGCATGATGCGTGTTGTTTGTAGCCCGTTCTTTCTCCCTCCCCCTCTTCCTCCACCCTACTATACCTGACCTAGCTGCAAGATGGTTGTCACAATAGATATTTATTAAGTATTTAAAATAAGTCACCGCTATCGGACATTTTTATTCTAATGTGGATAAATTTTGCTCTGCTTAGAATGTAGGGGAGACCCTTGTACCTAGGGCCACCCTTAATAACTCTGATAAAAGTAAGGTAAAATTTATTCATCAATCATATTCATGTTGGTTAAACTGTTTTCATTTTAACATTAAGTTTTGGCGGGAATCAGAGACTATTTGTTTTTGTTTTAAGTCTTTTATAGAGTTTGGTCTTCAAAAGTCTATTTTTACTCTTCAACTTCAACATTTTTGGCCACAAAGGTAAGCAGAATTAACTATTCTATTACTAATCATTATAATCACTACAGAATACAATATTAAACATTTAATTTTGTTTAATATTTAAGGTTACACTATAAATCTAACAAAAAATAACCTGCACTTGTACCTAGGGCCACTTAGCTGCCTTGTACATATGGCCATGATCTTATGCACACTAATTATTCTTTTTACTGTGGTATTTTAATTAATTATTTAATGAACGTGTTTATTAATACATACCTTAGCAATGTAGGCCTACGTTGTATATGTATGTTTACCTAAAACACTCTTCCTTTTTAGATGCCAAGGAGTAAAAGTGGGATAAAGCATTCCAGACCATGAACAGAGGATATAATGGTATCTGTGATAATTATGATGGCGAAAAAATCTCAAAGGGGGATTTTGTGTAACAAAGTTAGGTGCTAAAAAAGGTGTCCATTATTATGTTGTAGAGATTGTTGAGTGCTGTAGTTCTAGTAGTGATTTCTATGCAAAGTATTTAAAGAAAGTTCCTTCAACAGCCAATACATTTTTGTATCACAAAGAAGATTTGTACCAAATCTCAACAGAAGACATAATAATGAAGCTCCCAGCTCCTACAACAGCTGGTGGATCAGCACGACAGTGCCTTCAGTTAGTGTTTGGTGTTGATCTTAGATCTTATAACATTCAATAGTAGCTTATACCGTTAATGAAGACACACAATTGACTAATATTAAAGATGGTTCTAATCCTGTTTTTCTTGAATCAAAATCTTCATTTACCCCTACGAATCTTATAAAACATAATAATCACAAGGTATGATTTTATTTCTTCAATTATGATTTTTGTTTGCATTTAGTGGTTAATTAAGATGGAATAGAAGGGGAAGTGAGGAAATGGGAGTGTTTTTGCAGTTTTGTCTAAAACAAATAAAATATTTCTCCAGTAAAAACATAGAATATAGTTTTCTACACATACTAATATCAACAGTTCTTGAATATCTATCATGAGCTGAGTGGCATTAGATGACAAACTTTTTAAATGAAGAGAAAATTTTGTTATTAAATTCCAGGACACCTTTTACAAATATTAAATAACTGTTGATATTAGCATGTGTAGAAAACTAAACTCTTATGTTTCTACTGGAGAAATATTTGGTTTAATTTGGACAAAAATAGTTCTATGCCACAAAAACTACAAAAACAATGCCCTTTTCTCGCGCCCCCTTCCATTCCACCTTATTGGTCTGGGGTCTGGTTGTTGGGTTTTCTATTGTGTTGGGATAAATCACTAGTATGGTACCCTAAGTAAAATTAGGCTACTTTGTTACTAGGCCTAAATAATTAAATACTATTTTACTGTAGGCCTATGTAGCCTATATTGAACTTTGGATATTTGTTCTAAAAATTTTTAAGCAAGCTATTTTTTATAATGTTTTAGTTTAGTTTAGTTGAATTTGCGACTTTATTATACTACTGTATATTGAAATAAAAATGTTATACACTTAAGTAGTTTGGTCTTATAAATAATGTAACCTCTAACAAGCCAGCTAAACAAGATTTCAAATTGTACAAATATGTGGCCCAAGGTATAAAAGCATCTGGTCTAAGGTATAATGGCCCATTGTACCTTGGGCACAGACAAGAAACAAACTCTCAACCTTATGGGGATTTCGCTGTGCTCCTTTTTCCAGCTTGAGTCCTTCAACACTGGGCTTCGCTTGTGTCATTGCTGGTTGATGATAGGACTAACACCAGTGATCCTAGTGTTGAAAGACTCAAGCTGCCAAAAGAGCGCAACCATTTTAACCTGGAGGTTAAGTGTCTGGGTATATTAGTTGTCTGTGACTTTGGGCCATTTACAAAGCTTTAAATATATATATATATATATATATTCAGCTGATGACAAATTTTTCAAAAAAATACTTAAATACAAGGAAAAAGTACTCTATCATTTAGTGTAAAATTTTTGTAAATGCGTTAAACACAAAAAGACTTAAAGCAATTTGAAAAAAAGGCCCAAGGTACAAGGTTCTCTCCTATTAGACCAGGCCTATATTTAATTGTTTGAGTATGACAACATTTTCAGATTTTTTTTGGGTAGTTTATGAAATTTCTGACTTATTCTTGTTTTTCCCTCGACAACTTCAAATTCCCGGCAAATTCCCATTTTCCTGGATTTTCCCGGATGGTAGACACCCTGTATAGTCAACACTGATTAAATAATGAACCTCTACGGACTCAGATATCTTGTTCATTATGTCCGAAGTTCACTAAAACCAATTTTTTTTTTTAAATCTGACAGTAGCAGTTCAAATACAATAGCTCTTTATTGGAAGCTATTAATTAAACTTTAAAAAAATCTGTTATATGCTGTTGTTTACTGTATACGGTTTTAGTTAATATATTTTCCAGATCCTTCTCTAAAGTCTCTGCTTTTTCCACACTTGATTCCACACTATCCATGCTTTCGAATCACTTAAACTGAATAGAAAAGTCTAAATTTTTGAGTATCATATACTCTCTCGAAGAAAGGGATTAGTGAAGACAATTACTAAATTGCCACAGACTATCATTCACTGTTCTGTAACTCCTGTTGTATCAATACAACTCAGAAGACTGTCTTCCTTTACTTGGCGCAAACATAGATAACCTATTAAAACTTAAGCCAGGTCACTAAGTACAGTGATTGTTTAAGCTCAGCCCTCCCCCCCTGCATTCATATTCCGTACTTTCAGTGGAGCTTTTGCTACCTTAACAAGAACTCAGCTAGAGAATCAGTGTCTTCAAATTTAGACAACCAAAAAGTTATGTTTTTAAATAATTATGATGTTAGAATGACATTTATTATTGGAAGTTTCAATTTTTCTGTTCACTAAAACCAAAGGTGAGGATTCAACAAATTTTTTAACACACATTGGAATGTATGTGGGTCGGGACCAATGAATTATGTTCACTGTAGTCGAATGTTCACTACAACTGAGTTCACTAAAACCAGAGTTGACTGTATATATAAATTACTGACTGGTGTGAGTAAGCATGCTTGGAAGGAAAGGAAAGATGATTATCCAGGGTTGAGACCAGGAGGATGCCTGGATTTTGTAATATATTGAATATTGGTGAGCCAGTTCCCCCCTACAAAGCTGGGAATCATTACAACTATTGGGGATGGCTCGTATAACTAGTACTATAGCATGAGCCATGCTGCCATAGTCCAGTCTGTGTTTTACTTTCTTCTGCTAAAGGAGGGGACTGCTGTACCGGTACCCCAAAAATTATGTAATTATGTGTTTTAATTGTGAACTTTGAGGCCTACAGTTTCCTGGTAGGTGTGTAGGCTTTGCCCTTCCATCCTCCTTTCATTGTTTAATTTAATACAGCAGTTTGACGACAATTTTCCATTGCCTTTACCTTTAGACATAGATAGCAAGAGTTGATAGCCATTATTCTAGAGACCTTGCATGCCAAGAGCCAACCAAGGCTAGAAAACGTTGAATTCAATTGAAACCAGCTTGGTGGTCAAATGGTCCAAGTTGTCACTCTCACAATATACTGGACTTCCTATGAAGGGATATTAGGGTTTAAATCCCAATCGGATGTACTGTGGGTGGTTTTCCCTAAATTAATAATATAATTTACCCTACTACGCCCCTAGCATCGCATTTTACTACCCGTTCGGGTTATACACTTAATTATTAATTAAGCTAATGGATTAGGAATTGGGAAGGTTGAATTTAGAGGAAGTAAACCCGCATTTGCGTGGAGTGAGAGTGGAAAACCATTTAGGGAAAACCACCCCCAGTTCACCCAACCAAGATTTGAACCTCAATCTCCCTGTCCTCGGCAGTCTAACTCAACACAATTTCCTAAATGGTTTTCCACTTTCCGTCAAAACAAATGTGGGGACAATCCCTCTAAATTAAACCTTCCTTATCCTTAACAAATTAGTATAATTAGAACATATGCATAACCAAATAGGTAGTAAGACAATGCGATAAAAAATTCAATTAAAAATTGAATAGCCTACCTATCAAAGATAACAAGGTGGGTTCTTCTAATGCGAAACTATAGTTTCTAACTAAAGCACCACCTGCTGGAGGACAGTAAGCTGCCTTATTATGAAAGTCTGCGGCAGACTAACACACCAAAGAGGCCGCCCAAATTTACGAAGGGACAGAGGTCAAAACCACCCCAAAGATAACAGGAACATAACACTCTTTTGTATTTAAGCCCTAGGCCTATTTGTTATCTTAGAAGGTTTTTTTAAAACAGTGTCTTAACCTACCTGCTTGGGTTAGGCCTATACTCATTGGCACTAATTATGCTAATGTTTTAAGGATGAAGGTTGAACTTAGAGGAAGTATGTCCCCATTTGCATAGCAGTAAGTATGAAACCATTTATGAAAAACCACCCTTATTAGGTCTACACTCGACAGGAATATGAACCTCGTCATCCATCAGCAGTCCAGTTTATTGCGAGTGTAACGTCTCAAACCATATGACCAGCGAAGTGGGTCTCAGGATGTCATTTGGCCCAAGAGCCGGGCCCAGTTATCCAAGGAAAGACCCAGGAACTTAAACATGCACCTACAACAAACTAATGAGGAATGTCATGTTCACACACACCAAGACATCCTAATGATCCATAAATATCCAGAAGAGCCGTGGAACAAGCAACTCTTGGAAAACTTTCTCTTAGCTCTGCGTAAAGTGAGTCAGAATAGAAGAAAAGACCTGAGAGGGAATTTTAAGGGATGTCTGGATAGTTACCTAATAAAACTGTGACACATGTGCTTGGATGAAGGACAACACTAACAGAACGTCCTACAGATTTATAGGCAACAATAGCCATCTAATGATAGTAAAAATGAAGGTTCTTTATGGTAATGGCTAGAACCTGTTCTCAATACAGACACAGGTAGCACCTACAACCAATTACAACTCATCATGCACGTTGGTATCCTGTTGCTAATGATGGTATCCCTTTATCATTTATGTTAATCCCTTTTAAGACTAGGTATTTGTTTTGAACTTATGTAGACTATATATGTGTTGAGTTTTTGTTGATCGAGGCTAATAAATAGAGAGCAGTCCTATTTATAGATTAAGTCAGGCCTCTTTTCATTTATATTAGCCATGCTCAATATTATTTTTAAAATACACCCAAAGGTATGTAGCAAATAGGCTGATGGTATGCTGCTTTATCCATACGATATCTGGTTATTTTTCTTTGTTATAAAATTAATTGAAGCGTATAATTGTATGAACTGCAAGATAAATTGCAAATTTTATTTAGAATGTAGGTTAAGAATTCCTGCTAAAAATCTAGTTTGTATATGGTTAGGTAATTAATTAACTTGATGAAAGAATTGTCTATTATAAACATTATTATCTATTTACACTAGATGAGTTAACGGAGAAGAAAACAATATTTACCGGATTTCTTCCAGAACTGCAACATTTTTCATGTTATTAATATGACATTGACAGCTAGGAGGGCACTTCCTTACATTATATCACAAAAATACATAGTTCCATTAAATTATAGTACAATGTAAACTTCTTTTATTCCTACAATTATAATTGTTTGTGCCAGATGAGCAATTCTGAATCAAAATACACTTAAAAATAAAATATTATTATTTATTTGGTCAAGCTGATGTATAAATAATAGTGAATATTAACGCTCATTTAAAAAAAAAATCACAGCGTATTTAAACCAAAACATTCTTTTCATTAAACCTATAACGGATTTAAATGTTGGTTAACAGCGCCCTCTAATCAGATCCTACGCTATTAATACTTTGAAATACGACTTGGGTTTAATATTAAAATTTATAATACCGTAAAAATCAGGTATTTTATCCATGACAAACATATACAAATTAATCGTTGGAAGAAATAATAGTATTAAATCAGAGTCTAAGATATACGGGTCTGGCTACTCTTTAGTTCCAGTGATCAGATATTGAAGCCAAATGGCGTTAGTGTCGTTGCAGAATAGCGCGCGCGCAATCTTAATTTTGAAGAGAAGTTTGAACATCCAAGCTTACATTTTACTGTCAGACAGTAATTAATTTATCCCAAATGTGATAACTAGTGAATAAAAATAATATCGTACAGCAAATGATATCATACAAATTACAATTAATCATTTGCTCATCGATTTAAGATACTTTAAATTTGAAATACTGTGTTATAAATCACATGCTAATTATTTATTTGGTAAAATTTGATCATATAAACATGCCTATAAATTATTATTTTAAAATATATTGATAAATGAGGGTACTAAGGCCTCAATCAGTCTTACCATTTAGCTAATAAAATCTGAGGGGATTTTTGATTTAATCCTAATGAGTAGCATTTAGGGTAATTTGTCTGAATACGAAAATTAGTCTTTCCTTAGTAAAGGGATAAGGAAGAATTATACAAGCAAACGTGAAGAGTGAATGAGAAGTGTGATTTTTGAGTGGATTCAAAAAATATTAATTTACATTCGAAAGTGTGGTTGGTGTTAATTAGCTATCTTAGAAGGTACGTTCTTGCAGAAGGCTCAATACCGAGGCAAATCAATACCACTCACCATTCTACTCATTTCGTTCTTACATACAGTCTATAAAGTTTCAATGTCGTTTTATTATTTAAGAAATTATATTTAAACATAGTACTTTGGTACTACCGTCTTTACAATGTTGCCAGGTTTGTTTCCAGCCTTCAAGTATACATTTTTCAAATATTATATTTGACTTAAGCGCCAATACCATTATTTATAGTATCATCCTTAAATATTATTTAATTAAATTACTGTAGTAATATTACTAGCAGCAACATATCGATTGTTACTACCAAGCTATAGTGCAGTCATATCAAGAGAGTTTAACATGTCAAGATATGAACAGTTTCAGTCCTATATGAATAATTTAATACTTTTGTTGTAACAATATTGATTTGGACCGCTCTCATATATTTAAAACGTCATGGATGAAGGTATTTTTCTTTAAAGTATCGTATGTAGATTATCCTTTTAAGACTTCATCCATGGTGAATCACGCGCTTTCGAAGAATATTCTAGAAGGATTGCACCATTAAACTTATTTTTTATTGTCAATATTTAACAAACAAGCAAGAGAAGCCAGCTCCCTATATCTAATAGGAAGCTAGCCTTCAAAACACCTGTTGCAGGGACGCCCCTGATTGGTTGGTTTTGACACTGGTCACGAGAGGTCCAAGGGGCAAGGGGCACGTCGCATATAAGCTGTGTGTGCGTATGAATATATAGAGTGTGCACCGACGACAGTTGAGTGTGTGTCGATGATAAAGAGAGAAGTAACATAAACATACATAGTTAATATTTCAAACAAAGTGTAAAGGAAGAAATAATCATTTAAATAAATTGTGTGCAACATCAACAGTTGTATTTATTACACAAATATAATACCGTAATATAATAATTGGCGCTCGACCACGGAGCTATAAATACCAGTTATATCACAAACATTCCGTGTCATCATAATTGGCTCCCAATCGCGGGGCAATTATATGTGAATAATCCTGAAACATAATAATTGGCGCTAGAACACGGAGGTATAATTAACCAATTATATCTCAATAATTCCATAATATAATAATTGACGCCCAATCGCGGGGTGAATAATACCATTTCATCATAATTGGCGCCCAACGCGTGACCGTAATACCATAATTGGCGCTCGATCACGCAGCTATATATACCAATTATATCTCAAAAATTACCATACATAATATTGTATCAAGTGCCATTAAAAAAACTTAACAAACAGTGTTACTTTTTTAATGTGATATTATCAAATACTTTCGAATGTAAATATATAATTTTAGTTTCTATCGATTCGTCATATCTGTATGAGTGTATTGATACAAAAAATTATCAACTTTTTAATATTTAACAACAAAAAGGGAATTATGTATGGGTAAGGTTTTTGATCTTACTAGCCTTTCATGTAGAAATAAATTCAAACTTCGAACAATTGTGTTCAAATAAAAAACTTGTCGTTTAAGCCCTTCGTCTGGATTTTGATTCTAATGAGATCTCTGAATATTACAAAATCAAATTATATTAAATAGGCCTAAATATGATTATAGTATCATTTGATTTGACGTTTACTTGCAAGTATAAATGGTAATAGCAATTTCTTAATGATTTGCTGTTTTGAGGAAATATAGTGTTTTATTTGTATCAGTTCTAGAGTACCATCCCAAATTAAAAAATAAACTTTTTTATTTTGGTATATAAATAATGTATAAAGTTAAGGCAGTAGAAAAATCACTCTTATAAATAAACATAAAGTATCCAACGACATAGCAGTGGTGGTAACTGATATATAGCAGATTATTTTTATTGCAAACATTGATCAACTAATGTGGAAATAATTAAGAGAAAAACTAATCTTCAATTATAAAAAGCAATTGCATACTTCCCTTTTGAAAAATTCTTTCATTACTATCTGCTACAAGCCACACTCGTAGAATAACTTTTGGTCAAAAATGTTTTTCACAAAATCTATCATTAGATTTTTTTCTAAAGTTCTCTAGACCAGAAATCTTTCTTGGATTTTTTTGTCACAATCACGTCTATCGAAATTTGAGGCTGTATAAACATTGACACGTCACTTTCAAAACAATCTGGAAACTTATATTTATTTTTGACATGTAAAGCCATTGTGCAGGGATAAAATCTTATAAATCTGAACAGCTGTTGCTATAAAACGTCACAGCTATCCACAACGATCACAACGTTTTCTCATATAACGGCAAATTATGCAACTAAAATGCTTCAAAATCTGATCAAGTATAACATAGGGTTTTGAGTAGAGTGTCATAGGGGTATCTTAAATACAATATAAACTACTGAAATAACGCCTTTATAGAAGTAAAGCTCTGCAATAATTTGCCCGATTGCATTGCCAGACATGCGTTTAGTTCTCATATAGTTAATCTAAAAGCTTTGTATGGTATATTTAAAGTGTTTCCATAGTTTACTTTAATTTACTCTTTTATTCATATAAAAGTTTCCTATTAATCTTCTAATCATCCAGTCAATTCCTATTCCCTTGAGCATTTCAATAGTTACTTCCAGCTTATCCGGTCAAGTGCCTTAGTCCAGTCAGTGAAACCACAAACCAGCCACTACTTCTTCTTTAAGGTCAAGGATTCTTTCCAATTATACCTTGCACTCCAAAGACATCTCTACTTTATTTCTAATTCCTGAAATTAAACTACTTCTCTCCTAATACTTTCTCTTAATTATTTTCAAGGTGCTTAGTGATTATTCTAGATAGAAGCAACACAATACATATTCATAAAAAGCATTTTTCTACTTGTATTACGAACTTAGCTCTCTTTAGTATAGATGAGTCCAAGATTTAGACTACGTGCCCACCGATGCAGATATCAGCTTAAGAAAAATGTATGTACACATAAATTAAGTCAATTTTGAGCATGAAAAAGACCTCCTGATTTAGCTGGGTGGACACTACACATTAGTCATAAGGAGTTATTTATGTTTATTAATTTAGGTGAAATATCCTAGTTACTTAATACATACGTACCTACTCACGCCGTTCCCCTACGGGGTAGTCAAGAAACTGTGCATATAGCTCAGAAAAACAACACCGCCATACTTAATACATTCTAACTAATTTTCTCTACACTTCCCTATCCTTGTATACTCCCTTCGCTTTAACCACATCTATACACCGAATCATATATGCTCTTTTATTCTCAAGACTCTTAATGTTTCTCTTTATTATACATTCTTCTACAACAATTAACTACGCCTTAAATGGTTTACCCCTTCCTTTAGATCCACACAATCTTCCATCTAAAAACATAATAGCTGATACCCTGGTTTAGGAACCAGATCTAAGAAACCCGAGACCATTGCCTCTCTCAACCTTTCCCAAATTATAGGGGACCTGACATGATACTTCTCTGTACAACCTTTCGAATCCGTATAGTAAGATAATTATATTAATTCTTTATAAATATTTTGGGTGCCATCCTTAAGCTTACATCACCTAAACAAGATATATAAATCTTATTCTTGCCTGGTCTTACTCCGATGGTGTCACAACGACTCCTTTTCTCAAGACTATTGGGTGCCCGAAACGTTTTTCCATTAACTCCCCTCCCTCAAACCAAGGAATTTCACCATCAGCTTTTCAATTAAGTCGATGATACAAACGTCAGCATCAGCACCCGATTCAAGTCCAAGATTATTGACTTCATGGCAAACGTTGAGCACATTTTCAACGGCATGAGAAATGAGTGTCAAGAGTTCAGTGGACTTTTAAAAGATGGCATTGAGTGAGAAAAAATGGTTTTATACCAAGATATATTTCTGATATCTTGAAAACTAGAAAGTAAAGGGTTGGCAGCGGTATATCTGTAGTTGAATTTCTTCCAAAAAAACACCAAATGAAGAACATCCTTTCAGAGCAGGTGGAGTTCGACTGACTCCTCCTGGCAATCCCTGTGTCTAGTTCTACAGCAGAGAGCTCATTTTAAAGCCTGAGAAGACTCAAAACCTATTTGAGATCCACAATGGTCCTGAAATGCCTGAGTCATCTGTATATTCTGAACGTTCACTGAGAGAGGGCTAACGCTTTAAACATAAACTCTTTAACTAATAAAATCATATCCAAGGTAAAGATCCGTGAGCCAACCTTTACTTTAAAGATCTAAGCTGAAGTTTATGGACTATGTGCCATCACATTTACCAAAGAGTTAATATAAATACAAACACTTTATTATTTACTGAATATTTATTTACACACTTTATTTTCAGTCTCAGTATTCTTCAAAATCTGTTTACTATGGCCGAAATTCATCAAATTCACTTAACGCTAACAACTAATTAAATTTGAATTTTTAAAGTGTATTCAGGATTTTTTTTTTTCTAGGGGTTAACTGAGAAGACATATTTTCGTACATACACCGACATATTTGCAGTATATTCAGAAGGAAATTAAACAGCTGTCTACACAAAGTAACGTTGTCTGAGTTTAACACATTAACTAAAGAAAAGTCTGTAATGTAACTATGAATATAATTTATCCGCGCCAATTGATGTACAGGGCAAATCATAAATCAACGTTTTAATGTTTCAGGAACGTGGTAAATCAAACATTATGAAGACAGAACTTTGCGCATCAAATAAAGTCGATCTTTCGTGTAGGCTTGCCCGAAGGCAGATTAAAGTATAAATAAACTTACAGGCGTCCTTAACTGCTGAAAACCATAGTGTTTGGGAAATCTAGTTTACAATATGAAAATTAGATTAAAAACTAGTGTAGTTCCGAAGGACTAGTTTTAGTTATACTAAAAAAAAGGCTGGGTTTGAATTAGATGATTTAAGAGTATTCTGTTGTGAAGCCTACCTTTGAATGTTGTCTTGATTGGGAAATAAACATGTGACTAGTTTTAGTTATACTAAAAAAAAGGCTGGGTTTGAACTAGATGATTTAAGAGTATTCTGTTGTGAAGCCTACCTTTGAATGTTGTCTTGATTGGGAAATAAACATGAAGAGCTGGTAGAGATGGTCTTGAATTGTGCGCGCTCTTCTTAATAATTATTTAACGAGATGAGTTCCCCTAAACACTCGCATTTCTATAAGTATATGATATATATTAAACACACATATTGAACCTATTTGATATACACATAAATATTACCGCAACAAATCAATTCACACATAGTCTGGAATGAGTTCATTTTCCAGCGAGAGAGGTTCATTGAGATGTGACCTTAAGAAAATAATATTTCCAACACTACAGAGCGAGAGAGATAGTGTGGGTCACAGAGCTGCGACTTACAGGGACGAATTCTCAACAGCAAACTGACGTTAAAAACAAAGAAAAACTTGCGAGCAAGGGAACAGGTACTCCAATCAAGAGTGGCAATTTCTCCGAAATATGAAGCAATAATAGATACAATAGGAAAAATGGAGCTAGGGAAATAACCAGTTAGCGGTATTTATCAACAAGTACTGCAAACAATATATTCAACACATGGGGTAGCTAACTTTGTGCCACAAACCTTGCTTGCGTTCTGCTGGTATGTGTTCTCCCACCATTCGCTCTATATCCAGAATTCTGAGTTTTAATAGCTGTATAAAATCGCCATACGATAGTGGGATCTCCTGTACAGTAGAAAGTAAATTTGCACTATATGCCAATCTACCCACTCCCTCATTATCCATGATACCCACGTGACTAGAAATCTATTGATACCCCATTGTGCAACCCCTAGCTTGGAGAGAGGTGTTCTCGTCGAGTATTTGAATTATTAATGGGTATGATGGAGTCCCTGACAAGCCATCTTATAGAATCCAAAGCCCAGGGGAGTCATATAGCACCACTACTGGCTGAGGCCGTATTAGACGTATGTTGATGCCTTCAGAATAGCAAGTATTCCGCTGTAGATATTGACGCGTCGGAATGTAGTTCATATGTCTGGCAATAATTAATACTACTGTTGTACAAATCCACACCCACTAGGGATGGTTTTCCTCCACCCCCCCCCTAACACCTTCTATAAATATAAGTTTGTATCTACTCTATCTTTCCTTCACATACCGTACCTTATTGAATTTAACTTCTACTCAATCGGAAGATTAGCTCTTTTTACTCCTGATTTAGGAATATATACCACCAGTGGAACGTCCCAAAGGGTGTCATGCACCTAGGTGATACAATGTACAGGCTAAGGAAGAGAAAAAATATAGTGATGCAGCTCATTCAAACCCGTAAAGCTATCCACCAAAGCTGGGCATTTTTTTTAAAAACCAATATTGTTTAGTCTTGACATAATTTGTAAGTATATAAATTCTGCGCCGCAAATAACTTGAGGTTGAACAAGCTTTAGTAAAAACACTTGTCCGCCAAAAGCCAGAGCTTAAGAAATAAAGGAAGCATCCCCGCTTCAATGAGGAGCGTATTGGTCGGCGATGTACAACAAGCTCCCAGACACAGTCTTACTGCCGCATATTGAATCTTCTCTGCCTTCTCTAGTATAGACCGTGATCCAGTTGGATATAAAAACATCCCTACTTTAATCGAGAACATATAGCCACATGGTATATTTGAAACATTGTATACGGGTGGGACGTTCAGGATGATCCCACCACTGATCGTAAAACATTTATAAACCTGACACAATTTTTAGATATTTCTAAAAAATGAGGGAACCAAGAACCTTTAATGTCTAGTGTCATACATAAAAATTGCACCGTTGGCTATGCCTGAATTCGACGTCCTTCAAAATCTAATTTAATTAAGTTATCTCTCACTCTATGTCAAGTGAAGATGACCGCACAATATTTAGCGACAATTGTTAAATAGTTGGCTGCCAACCAATTTGAAAGCAGACTCTAGTTTACCAACTCTTTCTGTCAAGTTACAAGACC
>CABFWB010001927.1:56837-86361 GCA_902151455.1 Timema bartmani | reverse complement strand
CACACACACACACACACACACACACACACACACACACACACACACACACACACACACACACCAATTCCACAACAATCTAGTTTTTCCTCCAGGAACAATACTTGCTACATTCTTATGCTTAAGAAATAAGCCCTTTCCTATTTTCATTGGATGAACATTCTGATTATTTTAGTTCCAATGAATTTAACAGTGTTATTCTGTATGTCCCTGGACCAGAAGACATAAATACATCTTCTATTTCTACTGTTCTTCTGTCATCTGAAACAACTGTCCCAATTTACTTTCCTTGGCACTCGCTACTTTGGGAACATTGGTTGAATCCTTTCCCATAGGTTTGACAGCAACACGCCCCACATTAGATTTAACATTCTTCATAATTTGATTATAGGTAGACTTCAATGCCCATGTTGAGACAAATAGGGAAGGGTATGAAGAGGTGCTTGTATCAGATGGCTGTGGAACTAGAAATAAGGAAGGTGAGGAGCTGCTAGAAATGTGCAAGAGAAATGGATTGCTGATAGGAAATACGTGGTTTAAGAAGAGGGAGAGTCATAAGGTTACGTGGTACAGCGCCGATTGGTCAAGGAAGTTTGTAGTGGACTACATACTCTTAGATATGTAAATTAGGAAGGATATGACAGATGTAAAGGTAATTCCCTATGAAGCCATAGACAGTGACCACCATTTACTGGTAGCAACACTAACATGAAGGAAAGAAAAGAGAATGGCGGAAAATCAGGAGAGGATGTTAAAGGTATGGAAGCCGAAAGAGGAAGTACGTACAGAAGACAGAGTTCCAGAGAAGAATTGGGAGCAGTCTTCCAAGTGATGAAACCAAAAGAGGGACAGAAGAATGGGAAAGATTCTGGATGGCATTGATGGATGCAGCAGAGGAGGTGTGTGGAAGGACAAGCGGGAAGATTAGAGTGAAGGAAACACCATTGTGGAATGCTAGAACAAAAAAAGCAGTAACCGAGAAGTCTAGAACAAAAAAAGCAGCAACCGAGAAGAACAAGGCCTTTAGGGAGGGGTTCAAAGAAAGAACAATGGTGGCAAAGGAAAAATACAAGGCAATAAAAAGGAATCAATAGGGGTAGTGGAATAGGAGAAAAGAAGTTGGGTGAAGATGTGTACGAAAATGATGGAGTAGGACAGTGTGGGGAGTAAGAAAATGCTCAGAGGTAAGAGAAGAAATAGAGAGAAACATGATGGAATGGTAAACTAGAATGGGAATGTGGTGGTGGAAAAGAAGGACTTAATTAAATTATGGAGAAATACTTGGAGGACCACGGAGGATGAAGTAAAGGATGAAGTGAGCACTATTAATGAAAGTGTGAGGGACCAAACCTGGAAAGAGATGGAAGTGACAATGAAAAGTATGAATTTGGGAAAGGTACCTGGAGGTAATGGAATAAGTGTGGAAACGCTGAGAGCATAAGAAGAGGGAGGACTATAGTGGCTGTATAGAGTGATACGAGCAATATGGAAAGAGGGGAATATCCCAGAAACCTGGAAGAGGGGAATAATATTACCCATCTTAAAGAAAGAAGACATGGAGAATAGTAAGAATTACAGGGGATTTGGGTTGATGAGCCATAGTGAAAATATGTATGAAAAATTATTGGAGAAAGGATTAGACTTTAGAGGAATAGAAGAAGGAGGATTGAGAGAGGAGCAATATAATTTAAGACAAGGAAGGTCAAAAGTGGATCTTGTTTGTACAGTGAGACAACGGCAAGAGCAAAACTATGAGTACGGTAAAGACCTGCTTATGGTCTTATTGGATGTTGAAAAACCAAATGACAGCGTGTGCAGAAGAAGAGTATGGAAAGCGCTGGTGAAGAAAAGAGTGCAGAATGAGACCGCAAACAGAATGAAGAATATGTACAAGGTTAGTGTGAGCTGTGTGAAAGTGGCAGAGGAGAAGGCAAATTGGTTTAAGTTAAGGAATGGTATGAATCAGGGTCATGCCTTTTCACCACTATTGTTCATTGTAGTGATGGACGAAATAAATAACGAAGGAAATGGTAGAAATAATTGAGGAGTGAAAGATTAAAGCAATGCTGTTTGCAGATTACCTGATGGTTGGGGTGATGAGGAGAAAGAAGTACAGTAACAGCTGGAGGTTCAGGAAAAAGTGGTGTGGGGTAGTATGGAATGAGGTTCAATCTAAGAAAGAGTGAGATAATGATTACAAGGATGAAGGACAGGTATACAACTGGAGTGACAGTGAGAGGGGAGAAATTGAAGATAGCAAACAAGTTTCAAGTATGTGGGTAGTATTGTAGAGGAGAGTGGAAGAAACAGGAGATGAATTAGTGAGAGAAGTAGGCAAGCAAAGGCATTTTTAAGAAGTGTAAGAAGCCTGATTTTGATCAGGGATATGGCATACAAGTTCAAGGGATTGATCTATAATGTCTATTACCAACCAATACTGTCGTACGCTGCAGAAACGTGGGTAGTGAAGGAACAGGATAAAAGCAGAATGCAGGTGAGTGAAATGAAATATCTGAGAAGCAGGATCGGTGTGACGAAATTTGAAAGGACGAGAAATGAGAAAGTAAGAGGAATAGTAAAGGAAGATCCCGTGCAGGACAGGATATAGAAGGCACGACTAAGGTGGTATGGCCATGTGAGAAGAATGGAGAGGGAATGGATGCACAAGAGAATGTTTGATATGGAGGTGGGAGGTAGGAGGCTGAGACGAAGACCAAGGGACAGATGTCTGAAGGGAGTAAGGAGAAGTATAGAGGAGGAAGGAGAGGACCAAGCCAAGGTAGTTAGAGAGATGTGGTGAGAGGAAAGGAGGTGTTGGAGAGGCTTATGTTCCAAACAGACCTAGCCAGTGGTTGGAGGCTGTTCATAATGATGATGATGATGATGATGATGATGATGATAGGGGTGGTTTGAAAATTTTGTATTTATAGATCCCGTGAATATAAGTGAGGACTCACTTACCCCCACCCTATTTTTTTTAAATTGGACCTTTTGACTTTATTATTAATTTTAATTGTATAGCAACGCTAGAACAACAGTTTTAAATGGTAAAAATTTAAGAATTATTAGGTAATTTCTTCTAGGATTACAAAATTAGATAATTACGTAAAATGGTACGCTGTAATAGTTCGCGCAAAATAATTTTATTTTAAGCAGATTTAGTTTTATTTGAATTTAGCGTATTCTAGCGGGGATATATTTTGTCATCAGTAGTTGTAACAAATTCACCACTAGTTTACTCAAATGTTGGTTAATTTAGGTGTTTGTGTAATCACTGTTCTTTGTGTTTATGTTTAGAACTTTAGTGCAAAAATTATGTTGATTTAGTACTTTATTTGTGTGTATGTGGTAGGTGTCTATGATTTAATTTATTTGCCACATTCACGATAATTTTCTCAGGTTATTTTGTTTTGTAATAGTACTTTTGAGCGTTCCTAGAGGTAACATGAAATTAATGCTGTGTTGCTCTCTTTTCCCAAAATAAAGCTAGGCTTTGACTGGTTGGCGGGCTTTTTCTTTTCAAAATATTTATCAAAGTTCCCTCGCCTTTATTTTTAAATTTTAACTTTTTACGAAACTACTACTTTGTATGTGGCAATTTAAACTGCTAATTTTTAAAATCTTAATGAAGATTTAAAATTAGCCTAATTTCAGTTTAAGACAAAGCCCATCAAGAAGTGGTCTGGTCCATCTCTGGATAGTCTGTGTACTACACACTTTGACACTTACTGCACACTCAAACACGTTTCTGGTGCACTAAAGTGCATGTTTTTTTCAGACATAGTAGAGATAGGGCTTACTTTTGCTACTTTTTAACCACGAGTTTCCATGGCAACGATATTTAATTTTGATATTGTTTTATCCATGGTGTCATAAGTGTACTCTCTATGTCATTAGAAACTTGAAAGTTCATTGACGCACGTACAAAAGTACGCCACCTTTCCCTATCTCTATCCAATCCACCTCATTACACCCTATTCCTATCTTGAGCTAGTTCTATCCAGTCCACCTCATTACACCCTATATCTTTCAGGTCTATTCTAATGTTGTCCTCTCATCTGTGTCTAGGTCTTTCCAATGATCTCTTCCCATTGGGTTTGCAGTTCTAGACTCTTCCATTTGTGCTGCATGTTCTGCCCACCGTAATTTACGAGACTCAATTATCCTAACATTGATAAGTCAGGAAATTGGCATGGTCAGTGGAAAAGTCAGGGAATTTGATGAAATTTCTGGAATTTTCACATATTCACTTAAAAAATACACAACTTTAATTTGCATTAATAAAAATAACATATTTCTTCCAGTTAATACACACCTCGAATTTATTTTAACACAGCTGACCTACTTAAACATGCTAATCTCAATTCTCAAACTCAACATGAGATTTTAAAGCGGTCTTTTCACCTCTTTTACATTGTGTTTTTAGCCAAAGTTGAGTCATGGCTATGTGCATGCCCGAGAATTGATTACATGTTATAAAAAAGAACTTAAAAAAAAAGTGTCTCACAACAATTAGTAAGTTGTACTGATGTAAGGCGATCTTTTAATGTCCCAATATCATCTCACTGAAATCTAACTTAGATTGCACTCTCCAACAGGCCATTGCTTTAGGCTGAGATCTTTTTAACACCTCATAGTATGGCATAATTTCAGGATGTGTCAAAAATAAGCATATTAGATTAAATTGCAATCTTAGTTTAAATAAAAAATAACTGACTGGAAAAGTTGAAAACTGGCTTTGTAAAACCTGAAAAAAAAATCAGGAAATTTTAAAATATACTTTGGTTGGACACCCTATAACAATTGATGAGTACAGGGTATGTAACTCATCATTATGTAACCTCCTCCACTCCCTAGTATCCTCATCCCTATTTGGACCAAACATTTTCATATAAGCACCTTTTTTTTAAACACCTTAATTTTTTTTCATCATATTATAAAAGTAAGAGACCACATTCCACACACATAAAAGATAATTAGTAAAATTATTGTTTTGTATATTCTGAGAGTGCTCTGTTGTAGTTATATTGAACAACATAGTTGCTGTTTTCCATAATTCCTTTTTAGGAATGGTGCGCAAAAACCGTTAACTACAAGACACTTTTTTTAACATTAAATAGCAAATCATAAAAAATATACCTAGGCCTACCACTATCACTATATTCACAAGGAAACTGCAAATTGAAAGAAACCAAAATTACTATATTTAGTTGAAATAATTTAATTTGTACAACATTTAAACAACTCACCAAAATCTAAGTCCATATATAAACACCTGATTTGACCCATGATCCTTTATGATATGATGTCATCTGACATCTGTTACTACCAAAGTCAAATAGCCTAGTTTTGTTTGCGAATATAAATTTAAATTCTAATTTAGGCTATTAGTGAATGGAATATTATCAAGGTTAGATCAAGTCAGCTGAGTAATTACTGTAACAAAGGTTAGATTAAGTTAAATGGGAACCTAATACAGTAGAGTCTCTGAAACGCGACACTCGATAACTCAACATTCTATACAACCTCTCAGTTTGTTTGTGTAATTTGAGTGGAACAGCCGTGCTGTGGTGTTTTTACAAGTGCTGTGTTTGTTAGTTTCCCTATCCAGTAACGCGTTATTCGAATCAATACAATGTTATATGTACAGTACTGTACTGCATTTCTGTATATTACACACATGTATATACACCATTATATTAACACATACTAGGCTATATTGTACTGTATGTATATTACTGTTACTGTACCATACATTACTACAGTACAGTACAACTGTACCTTTAATATTCAATACTGTACTGTGATTCATTCTTGTTTCGTAAACATGCATCTTATGCAAGTTCATTCATAAGACTCGACATTTCAATAACTCAACACCATCTCAGTCCACATTAGGTTGAGTTTCCTAGACTCTACTCTAATATATTCATACATCACCAAGCCTAAACACACATTATTACTTTATTTTACTTTCAGCGTGTGTATCTATTTATACCTTTACCACATTTTCAATTTAGTTAGTGTAGCTTTTTGTGAGTTTGCTAAATGTTAAATTTGACCATGCGACCACGCGACATACTTTCAAATTTGGAGTTAGTGGTGCCAACTTGTAGCTAAAGAATGAAGCTATATGCCTACAATTTTCTCTAACCTCTTTCTTACTAGACGATGGTAGGCCTATATTAACTTTTATGAGTAGGTTTTAGCTACGCAGGAAAAGACCAAGCACACCAACATTGCCATTGTACGCTTCATCTAGAGAGACTGTGACAGTTTGATCAGTGAGCTTAGTCTACCAGGTTTCAGTTAATTTTGTGACTCTTATCAATGTTTCTTAGCCTGTAACGCTAGTTATTAGTTATCTTTGAGGTTGTTGGAACTACAGTTGTGATAGGTAAATTATAAACTAGTAGTTTGGTGAAAATTCGGCATTGCATGTTGAGTAGAGCTCAAAAAATTCTACATGTGACGCAGAGTGTATATATACCAGAACCTGTAGATCTCTCATCATCCCAGGTATGGAAATAATATTATATTACAAATTATCAGTTATGTAACACAACATATTTGTATTCAAGGTAAATAAAACCTATTTGGAAAATTGATATAAAAAGTTATAAAATGAAAAGATTCTAATTGCCATCCACTTTAATATATCTTGAGCAATAATAGGCCTACTAATACTAATCTTTTAAATATAGAGGTGTGAACAATATTTAATAACTGCAAATTTAGCTTGAAACTAATCCATGAGGACAAAGCTCAATCCTGCCTAAGTTTACTATAGGGTGACTTATCCAGTTAGTGGTTTTACATCCTGTTTATAGGAAAATAAATAATTGTTGTACCATTTTCATATTTTCTCTCATTATTTTTACCTCATTAGATTATATTATTAGTAACAATGTGTTAAATGTAGGTACTTCCTTTAATAAACTATATAATTTGCTAGCTATTGTAACTACAAAATAAAATGCTAAAATACATATTTTTTTGGCGGGACAAGTGATCATCAAGAGCGATAATATTGATGTAAATGGTGTTGATACAACGATACTCTCAACAATAAGGTGACCAATTGTATTCCTTTAGGGAGGACAGTCCTTCTTTTGTAGGTTCTGTCCTTCCTCGAAAAGTGTCCTCCTATCTGTCCTCCTTTTCGATATTTTAAAACTAATCTGTTAATCTCTGTATTCAGAGAACTAATGCAGCAGTTGAAAGAGTTTTTTCAATTGGTAATGATTTTTGGACAAGTGAGAAATCAAGATTAAATGTTGATTCTCTAGCTGCAGCACTTACCGTAAAATTCAATATGAAGGATATTTCTTGCCCCGAAATTTCCAATATATTGTTAGAAAATGATATATTGACAAAAATATTCATTAAATGGAAAAATACTTGTTTAATTAAATAATTAAAAGGGATGTAAGCATAATTAGTGTATTTTTGTTTAGATTAATAAAATGTTTCATTTATTTACGTTGTACTTTTTTCTTAAATTTTTTCGTTCTCCTTTTCATTGTAAAAAAATTGGTCACCTTATCAACAATGAATATAAACACAAACAACGCTGAATATATCTTGCCCGATTCTATTAATGAAAATAGTCTTACACTGAATAATCTCCTTAATAATGAGAATTGTATGCATGGTAATACATCTGCGTCTCTTGAGAAATTTCTAACAAAGAAACATAGTTTAAATTAGGAGGGGTAGCCAGCACACTTGCCTCAGTGATACTGGAGTAGAAATTGTTTAGATAGAACACTAAGAACACACAAACACATTTTCAAGGACAAGCTTTCACTGTCACAGACACCTTTGTCAGGTCAAGAGAGTAGACTCTGAAAGCTTGTCCTTAAAAATGTGTTTGTGTGTTTTTTAGTGTTCTACCTAAACAATTTCTACCCCAGTATCACTGAGGCAAGTGTGCTGGCTACCCCTCCTAATTTAAATTATAATAAAGAAACAAAAATAGTTCCACTTCCAATTGAAACTATTCCAATCACGAACAAAAAGCCATCAAGATTGGAATCTAGAGAAATTTAAACACACCAAAAATGTCAAAATTTATTGACCAAAATAATTGTAAGGGAAGGTCTAAGAAGGGAATAAAAAGAAAATATAAGTGTCAGAATCGGGAAACTAGAAAAATAAAATGTCAGGCAAACCAAAATTACAATGGGAAAAGAAGTTTACTCAAGGGAATTCAGAGATTCTCACTGTAAATGTAAATGTTTTGAGGGAGTTCGTTTCGAAGATAGAATGAAATAATTTTCTAAGTTTTTGGAGCTTGAATCATATGCAACAAAATGTATCTTTGTTAGCAATAAAGTGTATGTGAAAGTAGTAGGTCGAAAGCGGAATAAGTATTCAAAGAAATAAATAACAAAGGAGTGTAACATTTAGCCAACCAGCAAGTACGTAAACCCCCCCTTTTTTTCAAACATTGAACATTTCCGGCTATCTAGTGTATGTATACTTAGAAAGCACTTGAACCTACAAGACAACAGAATAAGAGGTTGAGGATAAAATAAGATTGAGCCTGAAAAAGAGAATGAAGTGATTGCTCACATAGAGGAGATTCCTAAATACAAACCACACTATTCACAAGGAAAAACTGACACGGAATTTCTCACCAGTGAAACTACTTTATCAGTGATGTAAACATGTACAAAGAAGAAGTCATTCACCCAGTTTTTTGTGCATTTTACAAAGTGGTTTTTTACTCAAAATTCAATCTTCAAATAAAACTTCGTAAAAAAAAAGATACCTGTACTTTGAATGCACAAAAGCAGAATGCCACATACCTGGAATTAAAGGATTTTGAAGAAAAACATAATAAACATTTTGCTGAGGCCAAACAAGCTCAAGAACTAATGAAGGAGGACCTCTAAAGGACTTGGGAAAGGCCTGAATATCTAGACGTTTTTACATTTGACATGCAAAAAACACTACCTCCACCAAGAATTCCTACTAATATTATCTTCTATAAAATAAAAATACAGCTTTGAATGTATAACTGTGGAATTCATTCTGGGTCTGACAGAAAAGGTTATTGCTATGCTTGGATCGAGGGAGAGGCAGGTAGAAGAGCCCAATAGGTAGGATTGTGCATACAAAATATTTGAGAAACAATGTGAAGGAGATGACCTTGTGGTTAGATTCGTGTGGTAGCCAGAGCCATAATATAAAACTTACTTTGTTGATGAATGCTGTTATGGACACCCACCCAACTCTAGAAAAGATGACATTATACTTCCTGATATCAGGACATAGTTATTTACCCAATGATGCAGATTTCAGGAACATTGAATGTGCATTAAAGTTACAGCAGAGGATGTTTGTATCTCAGAGTCCTACTACATTAATGTCATGTAAAGATGCTGTAAAAGAAATAAGCTCATGGTTTCGAGGGAGAGGCAGGTAGAAGAGCCCAATAGGTAGGATTGTGCATACAAAATATTTGAGAAACAATGTGAAGGAGATGATGACCTTGTGGTAGCCAGAGCCATAATATAAAACTTACTTTGTTGATGAATGCTGTTATGGACACCCACCCAACCCTAGAAAAGATGACATTATACTTCCTGATATCAGGACATAGTTATTTACCCAATGATGCAGATTTCAGGAACAGCAGAGGATGTTTGTATCTCAGAGTCCTACTACATTAATGTCATGTAAAGATGCTGTAAAAGAAATAAGCTCATGGTCACAAAGATGGATAGTGGTGATTTTGTTGGAGTCACAGCACCAGAGAATAGCATTGTTAACCAGAAAAGGGATGTGCTTAATGACCAAGTGAGCTGGCTGAAGACATGAGAAGTAACTATTGTTAAGAAAGAACCACTTTATATTATTTTTTGTCAATACTTTCATAGGAGATGCTAGGAAAGTGAACATTGAAAAAAATCCCCAGGTCACAGTCACTCTGATAATATCTTTAATCAGCTGCAGACACTGTGGCCTAACAGAAGCTCATTTCATCATTGAAGTTAACAGGCATCAAATCCATTGTGGATCTCATTCCCACTGATGCGAAGATATTTTACAAGAACCTTGTTACGGATGAAAGAGTTGAAAACGATGTAGATGGCTTCAATGGAAGTCTTGATTTTGATATTGAGACTGAGTGATAAGGATGTTTATCTATTCTTTACTTATTCAGGGTACTCTGTGACATCTTAAAGCCTGTAGAATTTTATAAATGTTACTTTACTTACTATTTACTTATGTATGTTTGTGTAGTAAATTTTAAAAATATGTTCACAGGAAGTTAGTGCAATGCCTTCTTTACTTTTTTATAATAAATGTATTTTAATGTATTGTATTTTTTATCATTTTTCAATAGTAGCCTATATTATAATGTAATTTATTTATAATTTATATTATTTTGAACTCCGCATATTATGTAATTTGTTAGATTTGTTATGTTCTGTTTTTAATTTGTTTTGAAAGTTTTATATGAGGATTAATTGAAACATATTGTTATGCATTAAAAGACTGAATTCCATTTGTCGCACATAGTCTATTTTTGCATAGCTAAATTTGACTGAACTCAAGAATGCGAAAATAGACCAAAACCAAATTGATAAAAGAAGTTATTACCACTTGAATTTAACAAAATCGCTATAATAAATTAAACAAAAAATAGTGTAATACACACTCAAATGTTAAGACAAAAATAAAACGTACTACAACAATTTTGAAAGAGCTTTTTAAAATGTAATTTTCTGAAAAATATATCTTTGTCACTTGTTCTGTTTATGCCATGGTCCATTTGTTAGTGGATGTGCAAAAGTGTTTTCGATTATGTAGATAAGAAAAGTACAGCTAACTATATACAAGAAATTTGTCTGCTGTGGAAGAGAGTGAATTGTGGTCGCTGCAGATGATTAATCGGCTCTATAATATACTATAAGGCTTTGGTCATGCAATTTTACAGATTTTTAAATGATATTCATTCCTGGAAGTTGTTTCAAGATGAGGGATATTTTGTTTTTTGGGAACCTTTTGTCAAATTGATGAATCTTCACCCTGGTGAGTTTGTTTTTGAGTTGTTCATTATCACCATCATCATCATATCAGTTCCCGGCCACTGGCAGGGTATGTCTCGAACACAAGCCTCTCCATTTAAACCTGACCTACCACTTATCTTCCTCCACACTCCCATCAGCCAAGTGTCCCAGGGTATCCCTCTTGGCCACCTGCCCGCCACCTCCATTCCGAGAATACTCCCCTCCATTCTCTTCAAATGTCCATACCACCCCATCATCGTCTTCTCTATCCTGTTTGCCTGAAACTTTCCACTTTCTTCATTTCTGCTCCCAATGTTACTTACTCTCCTCGTGTGCCTATTTTCCTTACAATTGTTCATTATACTCTAGCAAAATTTTAAAATAATTTTGACTTCAGTTGTGTTTAGTGATAGTATAAAATTATATATTTTTTGGCATTTATTAAGAAAAAAAGGGTTCTATATGTACTATTTTTTGTGCACCATCCCCAGAACACAACAGATAAGTTTTATTTACCAGTAACTATCTGTATATTTTATTCTATTTCCAAACAATAAAATATATTGTATTATTATGTTATGTACATTCATTTATTCAAAAATGTTATTTTAACTCAAATGTGCGAGAAAGGGGAAATCATATCTGCCCTTTATTGAATTATGCTGTGAGGGATGCATCAACACACTTGAACGAGAAGTCGGACAAAAAAAAATTACTTCTACCTTTTAAGTCAAGGCTAATGCAAATTTCAAGAGCACTTGGCTTCCAAGGGCCCTTTGACATATTGTTCAGACACGACTCTTAAGTGAATAGAGTGTTTCTTTAAATATATATATATAAGATACATAAATAAATACCTTTAAAAAATTACATCACTTCGAAAATAGGCTTAAGCATGAGGCAACCCAAAGGACCAAGGAGACAGTGGAATTTCCGTGTTCCTCTTTAACTAAAATATAAATAGGACTATTTTAATCATTGTACTTTATTAATTTTCATGTATGTTAATAGTGCACAAACTTTACCATATTAGATAAACTTATTCTTTGTTATATTACAATAAATAAATGATTTTTACCCCTGAATTTTGAACCATCATTTCCAAAGCTCTTTATTTGAGTTAAAGCATTAAAAATTGTAAGGGTGTATTGCCAGGCTAAACAAAGTTTGTTAAAACTGTACATTTGACATGTTCTCCCGCACTCTATCCCCATTTTACCAATCACATTGAGAATCTTTGTGGTTCTTCAGACCCAAAAGAATCCCTGGGAAGGATCTCATCTATGAAATCTCAACATTTGATAGATAACGTAAGAGATTTTGGAATCTTTATTTTGCAGACAACTTGGTCAATTTCTATTTTTGTGTCATATATTTTGCCAGTCCCTTTAGTTGCTAATATACCTAATTTCCTTTTAATATTGCAAAATTTATTGTCGAATCCTTAGAACAATTTGTGTAGGCCTAAGGTTAGAATTGTCATAAATTCCTTCCCACCATGCTCTGCGAGCTATTTGTGTCCAGTATAATATTACAGATATTTTTATTTATGGCTATTGATTTAATCTTGAATTCATAAAATTGGCTATCAAGGCTCAACAAACACTTTTGACTTTACAGATACAGTTCTGCAATTATGTGTGTGACAATATTTTGGTTCATTGAGTTTTGATAACACTACAACAAACACCCTAACCATTATTTTATCAATCTAGCCGCACACAGAATTCTGCAATGTATCATGGTAGTTGTATACTGTCTGTAGACTTAGTTCACTGTCTTTTATGAAAAATAAAAAAGAATATTGCTATATATGTTTCAGAACGTAGCCATCAGATGCTATTAAGATGAAGTTTCCGAGCAGTCAATTGGTGATGAAAGAAGTCAAAGTGTTGCTAGACCCTCTTGATATTGCCTGGGAAAAGTACAACAAGTCTTTGAATGGCTACAAACGACCTTTATCTCACGAGTCCATCAGCATAGACAAGGATAACCCAAAAAAGCAGCGACTTAATGACCAAAAGGAGGAAGAGTATCAAGTAGAAAAGATTGTGGACCGCTGGATTTATGAAGATGGACAATATCGCTATCTAGTGAAATGGAAGGACTGGAGCTCTCCGTTTAATACATGGGAACCTGAAGAAAACCTGGTCGGCTGTGGGGGGGCCCTGCTAAGTTATTTTACGCGTATTCAAAACCGTACTTGGCATAAACATCCGACTAAAGAGGAACTTGAAATTTTCAGTAACAGTGTATGTAACCCAACAAAAGAATCTCTTGAGAATTTCATGAAACAATTCTGGACCCCAGGAGAACTGAGGTATGAATCGCTCTCAAAAGCTAAGATGAAACAAGTTTTGATAACTTTGTGGAACGTACCAGAGGGCTCTCGACCAGGAATTCTGGTTGAGCATGTGAAAAACCTTTTTATGGTTTACAAGATGCATGAACTTCGTGTCTCACAGAAACAAAGACTTAAAGAGTGGGAGACGGAAATGAATTATATAAGTTCAGATTCTGCAAAGATTTATGTGGAGAATGAAGCAGACCTTGAAGGCCCGCCAAGAAACTTTACTTACATTAACCATTACATTGCTGGCGACAATGTTACAATACCTAAGAGCCCTCCCTTCGGTTGTCTATGTGAGCCAGAGTGTACAATCGGATCATTTTGCTGTGGCAAATTGTGGAATAGCAGGAGCGCATATGGGCGAGATCAACGTCTGTTGGCAGAGCTAGGTACGCCTATTTATGAATGCAACAAACTTTGTAGGTGCCCTCCAAATTGTCGTAATAGGGTTGTGCAAAATGGTCGTGTGATAGATCTGGCTGTTTTCCGAACAAAAAACGGCTGTGGTTGGGGCTTGAAAGCCATGCAGGTTATTGGAAAAGGGGCCTTTGTTTGTGAGTACACAGGGGAAGTTATAACAAACAAAGAAGCTGACAAACGTTTCAATTACGCTTTCACAGGGGATAAGACCTATTTGTTTGGTCTGAGCTACAATAGCAAAACAAATTATCCATACTCGGTTGACGGATCACTTTTTGGTAACATTACTCGTTTTATTAACCATTCCTGTGATCCGAACATCGTGGTTTATCCGGTGTGGGTGGATTGCCTGGATCCAAACATACCTAGACTAGCATTTTTTGCCAGGAGGATGATCCGCAGAGGAGAGGAGCTGACCATTGACTACATGTGTCAACTCAAGGAAGAGGAAGAGATAATCTCAGAAACGTTTTTAAGTTCACAGTGCCAAGATCCTACACTTTTATCCGAGCACGCATCATGGAATGGCCTCACAATTACATGTAAATGTGGTGCTGACAGTTGTAGAAAGTATTTGTTCTGACACGGTGGGCTCATTCCCTCACCCTCTTTCTCATTCTTCTTCCCTTTTCCTTGTTTTATCGATAAACTTGGGTATGGCTGATCGCTAACTATTTTGTGTACATAAAATGAAGTCATATCACGTATACATACATCTGAGGCCTTGTGTAGCAGGCCTCCACATTTTAAATTATAAATGACCAAACCATGTACACATTTTCCCCCTAGTCTCTAAACTAAGCAGATTTGTCTGATACACACGCTGTTTGTGGTAAGTTTGCCCCTTATCACCTTTTACTCTGTCTTAATCATGACAGAACTGCCTAGTATAAATATTGGTTTACTAAAACAGAGAACAGAAAACACTATTCTTAATCATTATGTCTTTTTAACATCTGCATAAAGTAGGCTATATCTCAGTTATAATGTCTTAGTGGCCTTTGGCAAGTAAAAATGCGACTCTATAAGATGCCACAGACACAATTATAAAAGATGGTAAAAGTTTTCTGAAAAAACTAGAATTTTGTAACTACTATACATCAAGAGCTTTATTTTAATATGTCGACACTTTTTATAACATAATTAACAAATGTTATTAATGTTGGTTAGTAAAGAATCCATCCAACTAGTGTTTGAATTGAAAAATTAAAGCCATCTCTCTGTATCTTATGTTTCTATTCAAAAGTTTTGATGGAACAATATCAACTAATTTTAGATCCTTGCTCTAATTAAAATATTTTACAAGCAATATTTTTTCTTTTTAGCATCACATCTTACTACTCATTTTGGTTATACACTTACAAGTGATGTATAATATGTGTATGGGTTATATACTTGTATTTTGTCTCTATGTAATCGAAACAATACTGCGTTCACAGTTTAGTTGGCAGTGTAAGAAAAGCATTTTCTGTGCAAATCAAATAGGAGTTGCAGTGCTACTAACCACATTATAAGAGTAGCGCACAGAGTGTCATTTTCTCAGCGATAGTCAACGGTATTTATGATCTACCACAAGAAATACTCTATGATTTATTACAGGAAATGCAATTTTTTTATAAAAATAAAAAGTAAAATGGAATTAAAAATGTTAAATTATAAATGAATTTAATGTTTGTTCATTTATTTTATAATCAAAAAACATTAGATTATATTTGGTTTTTAATTTTGTGAACTATCTTGCCCCTAAAGAACTAACCTCCTATTAAATAATTTGTTTCAATATTTGACTTTCTTTTATGAGCAATAAGGCTACCCTTCATAGTAAATAATATTATCCGAAAAATTGAAACAAAGCAACCCACTTGTAGACAGACTAATTGGTCAATATGTTAATTGAATAAATTTTCTCATAAAATCACAGAATGAATTTATGATTAATTCATCAATATATTTGAATAAACTTAAGGCATAATCAAAGGAAGTACTTGATTTTTTGCCATTTTGGCCAAAAGCTCTTTATTCAAACTGTCTTCAGTAAAAACAATATTTTTTTTAACAACCAGGTTTTTATATTTTCTTTTCTGGTCGCCGTTGTAATCTTCTCCAGCTTTTGAGAATGTTAGGACTCTTCAAATCACTTTTCAAATCTTGCGCTGTCCATTTCATCTTGGTAATTTGCAGCTCTTTTTTTTTTAGACAAAAGCACAATTTTCCTGTCATTGACAAAACCATACTTACCTCCGGCATGAACACTTACAAAACGAGATCCACGTGCTATAGGATTTTTTAAACCTGTTGTCAGTCCAGCCAGGAATGCATCTTTTGGTATGGCTAATGTTTGATCTTTCCACACCTTGTTGGATTCTTCATTGATGTTCACCCATGTCTCATCCAAATAAACGATTGTTTTATTGTCATGTTTAAATATTTTCATTGTTATTGAATGTCTCCACACAATGATTTTGTTTTTTTCCATTAGTACAGCGTTCCTTTTACGTTTTTTGAAACATAGTCCAGGTTCCTTCAGCAACTTCCATAAAGTGACCTTTTTTTAAAATCAGGAAGGTTGGGGTCTTCATTGACTTTAGCTAAAACAGCTGCCAGTGTCGGTGTATTTTCTGCGAAGAATGAATGAACAATCTTCCTGACAACGCTTGTAACATAACCGTTGTATTTTAGACGTTTACTGGTCTTGTACTCTACTTTACGTCAGATTTTTCTCAGAGTAACTATTTGTCCTAATCTATCTTTATTCTAAAATCTGAAGATAGACCACTCACTTGTTTCGGTGGCTTCGCTGATTTTATTCACTAAAAAACTTATACTATACTCTTATCTAGGTGGCATTTTTCAAAATACTGAAAAAAATTTAATATGGTTTTCTTAGTCCATTTATAATAGGTTTACCCTTTCTTTGCGAATATATTCTCTCACTCTACACATCCATACACTTACTACTCCACAAAAAACACAATTAAAAACAGTAAAACAGAATCAACTGTAACTACGGGTACGTCTGTCAACACGGAAATATGAGATGTGACTGAGGAAATGAAATATGTGAAAATAAAATGTGAACAACCGTGACAAGATTCCCCTTACGACTCTCTTCCTTTCTGCCACCAGCACAGGATGGACAACATTGTCTGGTGTGTAGCTGGAATAATTAAATGTGAACATCCAATTGATAAATTTATATAGTTTTTATCAGGTTTCAAATTACTGTAATAAACAGAGGAAGCAGATTTTTTTTCCTTCTGAAAATTGTATGAGGTGTTTCTAAACATAAAATATTATTTTGGTATTTACTATTAGGTATTCATGCACTTATTTATATTAGTGGAAGATGAAACAAATAAAATAAATAATCTGATAATACTATATAATGAACAATTTGCAAACTCTGCCTATGTAATTTGAAATCAAACTGAATCTTTTTTTATTCAAATATAATTTCTATTGTTGTCTTAAAGCATTTAAGGTATATAAAGTTTAATATTCGAACAACTGCAACACAATCAAATATGTTCAATGAATTTATGCTGTTTTGTTTATTTTAATGGTTAGTTAATTGAAGTTATATTCCCGGCAGTGCACTGTTTTTAAGATGAGTAATAGCGCGGTCTCTAAGCATTGGTTAAACACTGCCAACTAGACTGTAAACTCAGTATAGGTATATTTATTTGTGGAGATCGAATTTTTTTAAGAATATATTTTAATTTTTACAGGCAAACACATTGGAGACTTTTTATTTGCCCTTTAACTGACTGTAACTGACCAGTCTGATGAATTTTATCTACGATTTTTTATTGAATATAAATATAAATTGAATATAATATTTTTATACTTATGTTTTTGTCAAAAAGTTCTAGGGAATTTTGTACTACAAGATTTTCCTGAGTCTTAGTTGTGGCTCTTGTTGGTAAGCCTGGAATCAGTCCACTGTAGTAATTTAGTGAAGGGTTATTGCCAATAATGAAATATTTATTTGGATGACAACTAATTCTCACAAATTTTTCTAAACTTTCGATTGGTCAACATTGCCATCATTGATGGTCTTTTGGATGTGGGATTATGGTACAGTTTCTATCCAACAATATTTCATATTGACACATAGTTTTTTTTTAAATTTATGTGTGACTTTGTGTCAGCGCCCAATTATATTGGAGAATAATTGTTAAAGTATGAGCGTTTAGTCGCAAAGTTCAGCAAAGCTCATCCTTATTAACAACCATAATTCAACATTCTACTATAGCTTGTTTTGGCTCGATATCAGCTAAGAACAACTTTGTGTCTAAATTTACTGGTCTATTTGTGTGTTTTTTAAAAATATTTATCTGATAAAGTTATCAACATAAATAAAAGTAGTTTACAATCAAACATAAGCATTTTCTTAATTTAGTAAGAACTAAGCTGACCTTTACTTTTTATAAGATACATACTAAGCTGGGAAACTAAATTAGTTATTATATAATTATTGTACTTCTCTTGGAATTAATGTAATAATGTGTTTGTGAGTTTGGTGCTCAGCGATATGTTTTAAGGCTCAGAGTTTTACGTTTTATTGTTAAATTATATTTATTAATGTCATACCTTGATGGAACTTGCTCTAAGTACACAGATTCAAGCAGAAAATTTTCATAGGTTTTTTAAAGAATATTTAAATGTTTGTTAGTTCATTTGGATGACGCCTTATGTTGAGTTTGTTAAACTACCAATATGTTTTGGTTTGATAAGTCTTGAATTTTAAAAATATGTTACAATTTTAAGTTAATGTTATTTTATATTATTTGCTACACCCATTAATGTAAAAGGTATAGTTAATAGTTTTAGATTATAAAAAAAAAGTTTGTGGTCGATCCATTGGTGTTATTCAATATGCTTAGTTCTCATAAATATTTGGTTCTTAATTTGTTCTAGTTATTGTTTTTTTTTAATGTTTCAATTATTTAATCCACAAACTTGGGCGAGTCAATCAATATTCTGAATAATTATCACCCTACAAATTTTAGACTTAGTTCATTGTAGTTTTCACTGTACCTAATAGGTTAAAGCTGGTGCATATTCTTAAATCTCACCATCCATATCTTTTTTCTTTAGATTAAGGGATTTAGTTTATAATTTCCAGCACATATGCTTAAGGCCTATCACTGGTCATTTTGGGCGCTCTCTTTCCAAGCTGATACTGATTGAATCAAAATTGGTTTGTGTTTGTCCATTTTGCATTCTCTTCCTCAGAAAGTGGACAGTAAATGGTATCGTGTTAGTATATATTTTCATCTCATGTTGCATTGGACTACTGACTAGATTCAGTATACCAACACACCTTCTTTTACTCTAGGGCACTAGAAACTCAAATGTTCATTGCCATGCTTACATAAGTATGCCACATATCCATATCTTGAGCTAGTTCTATCCAGTCAACCTCATTACACCCTATCCCTATCTTGAGCTAGTTCTATCCAGTCAACCTCAATACACCATATCCTTATCTTGAGCTAATTCCATCCATTTTCTGAAAATTGAAAAATGACACCTGGACACGGGAATCGAACCCGGGACCTCTGGCTTAGTACGCCAATGCTCTAACCACTGAGCTATCCAGGATTCGTCCCGTGCCCTGGGTCATTCTTCACTCATATTTTAAGGCAGAGTCTATGATGGACTTAGCGGAAATCGTCGGCTACAAGTATGTGATTATATTAATATCACGAGCCATTGGATAACGCAGCCATCTGCGACTCGGTAGTTGGCTTTTTGCTGCCATTTGCACAATTATTAAATTGTACGGGATCGCACATATTAAGAATTAATAGCCGTGTCCAGGTGTCATTTTTCAATTTTCAGAAAATGATATCTAGTGGAGTAATTTCCCACTAATAAGCATAAATAATAGCTCCGGCTATTAATTCTTAATTCCATCCAGTCCACCTCATTACAACCTATCCCTATCTTGAGCTAGTTCCACCCAGTCCGTCTCATTACAACCTATCCCTATCTTGAGCTAGTTCCACCCAGTCCATCTCATTACAACCTAGCCCTATCTTGAGCTAGTCCCATCCAGTCCATCTCATTAAATTTCATATTAATAAATTCAGTTTGTCATCACATAAAATGTTGAATTGCGTCTTCTTGTTTAAAATACAAAGCTTTATGAAAGATGTTTTATTTAAATACACAATGAATTACTTTGATTAGTGCCATGAATATATAAACATTTATCACGTTGCTGTTTTAGGTAATGATATTTCAGCAACAAATAAGCTTATGTTATGTGATAAAAAATAAGACTGTGATGTATTTTCATGCAAACTACCACTGCCAAAATATTAAGTGTTTTTTCAAATACACAAGTTCTTAGATATATTTGTCAATTTCATTCAATGGAAAATATTTCTACATTGCTACACATTGAACATTGTAAATAGGTGACAGACATGATGTCAACACCATTCCAAAGAAGTTCATATTGTTTAAACTGTATGTTCCCACTGTAAATCATGTAATATGACACAAACTCTATGTTGAACATTCACTCTTACACCATTGTCAGTGTGGTGAAAATAATATGGACTCACTTGTTTTAGAGGGTTTGTATTTTATGACAACAGGATGTATATTGATTAGAGGAGAAAGGACTTTCTATGTAAATAGAGTTGATGATAAAACATTTAAATAATATATATGAACTACCCAGGTGCCCATGGAAGAAAACATCAAGAAAATTTGAGAAACTTGAGTAAAGGGTATTCTCTAATGCAATACAATACATTTTATAGTAAAATAAACAAGAGTGTCTTGTCATTTACTGCCAGGGAGCAGCTCAAAAGGTATTTTAAAGTTAGCGGTCGCCTTCCTCCCACACTATTCATTTTGATCAACCACATACATAATAATGTAGTGAACGAATGTATGTTTATTGGCTTTATAGATCAAGTTTGTCACAAGTTTACTAGTACAGTCCTGTCAAGCCTTGCTAGGCTCTGCAACATCTCACGAGAGGGTAGGGAACAGTTTACTAGTACAGTCCCGTCAAGCCTTTCTTGGCTTGGCAACATCCCACAAGAGTGGGGGGAACAGGTTACTAGTACAGTCCCATCAAGCCTTGCTATGCTCTGCAACATCCCACAAGAGTGGAGGAAACAGTTCACTAGTACAGTTCCGTCAAGCCTTTCTTGGCTCCGGAACATCCCACAAGAGTGGAGGAAACAGTTCACTTGTACAGTTCCGTCAAGCCTTTCTTGGCTCCGGAACATCCCACAAGAGTGGAGGAAACAGTTCACTAGTACAGTTCCGTCAAGCCAGCTCTCCCTGGCAACATCACTCCATAAGCCGACAATGGAAGTAAACCATCTTGGTGTTATGTTTGTGATTTTGAATACAAATTTTAATTTTGTTTGCAGAATTAGAGATCACATTTTAAGATAACTCATTGTTATTAACATTTCCAGTTATTTTACTTTAAAAAGCAGCGACTTTGAAATTTGTTTATTGTCTTTATTTATGAAGCATTTTAAATTTAACAATAAAATAAAATATTTAAATTATATGACCAAGTACTTATTAATTGTGAGTGGTTTTCCTATCATGTTTAGATGCACTAGCTAGTGGTCTTACCCGAAGTTACACATTTATATTATAACCAAATATTGTAAATTGACTCTTTTGATTTTGTGATTATGATTCGATCTATAGATTAATACCACTTAAAAATACTCATAAGACTGGAACTTTTTGTTCATTAACGGAAATTTTTATTACTCTTGAGCTATCTTAATTGTCATTATGTGTGATATTTTAGTTTTTAAAAATAAGTCTAAACATTGGTTATGGTTAATATTGTAAACCTGAAAATAATATTAAACCTGTAAATAAGATACCGGTAATACATGCATTTTGATCAGCGTCTGTTTTTATCACCTTCTGCTTTTTAGACCAGAAGTAATTATTTTGAAAAATAAATATGCCCTTGGGTACAAGGATCATTGGGTCATTTAACGGAACGTATTTTGTTTTGTCATGTAAATATCACTTTTAAAAATGATGCCACTTTTTAAATAAATGTACTTTATTTAACAGTTAGAGAATATATTATTTAATGAAATGTAGTTTTTGTATTATTGTGAATAGATTATCATAAAAAAATTGAATATATAAAATGTTTGGTTATTTTTACAATATTAAAGTTATTGACAACATTGGCTACCATTTTGTACTAATTCACATTTTTTCTTTATATCTTTCTGTGAGTTTGATCATTTTAGTTAAGTTAAGGATATGAAGATCACCTCACTAATTTTTTTCTTTCTTTTATCTGTTTAAAACATCTACAAAATTCTCTGAGCTATAAAATGGCGACATAAATTCACTATCCAGGAGGAAAATCTTTAATTTTTATAACTCAAGGAATGTGTATAGTATTCACTTACCTTATCTTAGCATATTTTTTATTTGTATATTTTTAGTTACAGTTTGATTTTAGTATGAAGCCCGTTATTTTAAAATTGGAAAATCAAGTCACAATGTCAGAAATAAAAATTACGATTGTATTTACATTCCTAGCTTGTTTGATGAATAATGTAAATGTAAATTATACATTACTCCACAAGGAAGTATTATTTTAAGCGTTGATAACTTTTTATTTGAACTTAATGTTAAATAAATAAAAAAAATAACTATTTATAAAATGCCAAATGTTGGGGGCCGAAAATGGGCTCCCCATAAAAATCTATTTTTTATATTTTATATATTAAACTTTTAATTTGCATACCCCTACCCCTTTTCCTGACGTATATAATGGATGATATTTCTCCACATTGTGGCCCCCCAAATCAGTGGATGCATTGTCTAACACATCAATCTAGTGTAGGACTGGATTGACTGGGGGTCAAATCTGCCGGCTGCACTTTGGATTGTTTCCATTTTTTTCCCTACCTGTTGGGGCTATATGTATATGTACTAATTGCACTAATGTGCCAGAGATGAAGGCTAAATTTGGATTATTTGGAACTGCATTTGCATGAAGGGGGAGGGAAAACCCTTTAAGAAAACCCAGCCTTGGTACAATCAAGCAGGATTTGAACCTTGATCTCCTTGTCATCAATAGCCTAGTCTCTTGTAAGAGTGACGCCTTAGACCATGAGGCCACCGAAACGGGTATTCCCACATGTTGTTTATCACTGTGGTTCTTATCATATAGCCACTCTAACGTGGATGTATTTTCTCATAGATCCCCCCTCTCATTCCTCACACGGCCTTTCATAAACACGGACTACCTGAGGAAGCCACCCTTATAATGCTTATTTGACTGAGAAGGTGCATCATCGAGGATTTATGGATTGGTTACCATGCCGACACAGTGTGTTGCTTGTTTTGAGAAACTATGATGGGGGTGGTAAGACAAGCGTTGTTGATAGAGATGGGCAGAACGGCTCACTCTTGGGAACGGGTTAAAGTGATTCAGTTCAGTGAAATGAGCCGTTCATTTTTATCGTTCAGTCGTTCGCGAACGAATACTTGTTTTGCAGCTCATCGTTCGCGAACGACCTGATACCGGCTAGTAGATCATCGTTCGCGAACGACCTGATACCGGCTAGTGGCTCATCGTTCGCGACCGACCTACGGCTTTCAATCAGTCAGTTACCGGTACCATTTGGAGAAACACATCGTGTAAATGAGCTATTCCCTTCGCATAAAAGGTCTACTTTCAGGGAGAAGTTTTTAAAGTTTATTAAATTAATTATTGTATTATTTATGCTCATGAATCAAATCTAAAACTTATTAAAGGTAGCACTTTATTTATTATGATTAATTACGTAGTTTATTAAGTAGTATAATTGTATTTAAATGCACATTTGTTTAAAAAATAAAATGCCACTAAGAAAAAGTAAACTTTGGGATCACTTTTCCGAAATTGAAGACAAAAAATCTAAGTGTGGGTATTGTTCACAATTGGTCAGTTTAGCTTGTGGTTCTACCGGGAACTTAATGAGACACCTTAAAGCTAAACACCCTACTTTTAGAAGTGAGTGTCCTCATAGGTCAGTACCAACAGTTGATCAAGCCACATTTAACTTAGTTAGCAAACTGTCGACGATGTAGATATTATAGATATAGAAGTGAATTCAGAGATTAACCAACCGTCTACGTCAAACCAGGTATCTTAGTCGGCGCCCCGGATCCAGCCCGCGGGCCATAGGTTGCGGTGTGCTGCCTTAGAGCACGTGATAGTTTTAAAATATTTGAGTTTCTAAGGAAGCATTTAAATTTGCCTCTTGTAGCCTTTTTTCTAAACTCTAAGAGACCATCTCTACCTGTAAGGACAATGTGTTGCTTATTGTTTGGCATTATTGTCGAGTGGGTGGGGGGTGGGGAGGCCGCAGAAGAGGTAGATTTGCTGAACAAGGAGGGGAAAAAACTTCTTTCGGCCGAAGAGTCTTCAGATTGTCTTGTGTCGTTCAATTCGAACTAGTTCATGTTGATAAGGTGAACTAGTTCGACTCGGTCACCTTGAGGAGCCGTTCAATTTAAACCAGTCGTTCGTGACCGACACATCTCTAGTTGTTGACCTTTTGGACTAGTGGATTATGACCATAGGGTCAACAAACTTTAACTGACATGTTTGTTGACATTAAGGTGTAGTTTTACAATATAAATAATAACTAAACAGAATGCAGTGCACAGCTTTAAATCTATGAACCATCTTCAATTGCTGTAGCTTTACAACAAAATGATATATAATCAATACCATGCACACTCTTAAATAAAACAGCAAAAGTAACTACAAACTTTCATTCATTGATACATTGGTACAAAACTTAACTAACACCGTACAACATCAATAGAAAATCATCAAGCAGATTGGAAAATACAAATGTTGAAAGTTTCCAAGTGGGGAGGGGGGGTCTTTGGAATTTTTTGAAATACAACACAAGGTATAATAAAACACACACAATTCTACAAATATTTGTTAATAAAATACAAAGAGTTGCAATGATGTATATATTTTTTACTATATTAAGATGGCTCCTCTCAAACTCTGCTCACAACAAAGAAACACAAAAAAACAGCCTTTTTATACTTGGCTATAGAAATAAATGTAAAGTATTTGGAAAAAGAGAATTGGGGTTGTGAGAAATAGGATGGTTGGGGGTGGGTTAAGGTTTCCAAATAACTGGGAATTTGCAAACAAATAATTTTTATTTAGCTTTAACATTTGAGAATTGTAGTTAATTTTCAAAGCTACTTTCAATTAACACACCAATCTACAATTAAAGTACATAGTTTGTGTTTAGGTATAACTGTGCCATACATATGTGGTCCCGTTGTTATTACATCCTCTACAAAAGTATATATCCTAATATGAAAACAAAGGTTTTATTCACATGAAATAATACACAAAACTTTTATAGTAGTCACACACATTTGTAATGTAAACTCAACTGCATTCAAGATTATTAAACACAAATACAGCTTAATACATGTGCGATACAATATTGAATGGTAATGATTTCATTTTTAAAATGTTTCACGATTTGACTACTCATTTCTACAATACTACCGTATTTCTTTGATTGTAAGACACACCTTCATTTTCCAGTATCACCAATAGGAAAAAAAAACTTTGATTCAAAGAAGGGGAAATGCTATAACACCCTATATTTAAGAAATTTTTATTCCAGAATTCAATTTACTAACATCATTATTACCTTATTTATCAGTAAGTACTGGTTTGTTATTTATCTCTTCCTTTTGAATCAATATTAGTCTGATTCTTTTGAGCTGTCTTTATCATTCCATAATATATCATCTCCAGAGCCATTGAGAGCGTTGGTCGAAAAACAACTGTTATTCTAAGACACCATTGATTCTAAGAGACGTTTGGATGGGGGAAAAAAGTGTGTTTTAGAATCGAAGCAATACACTAATCAAAAGTTGTTAAGTTTGTTTTATTATTTAAAATTTACTACTTAATCTTCTTTATAACACACATTGTAACGCCATGTGCCAGTGAATATGACTAGATAAACAGCCTGCCTTGCAACGTTTATCTATTATATCATTTTTTTGGCATATTTTGAATTGTTATAACAAAAATAAGTTAAATAGGGTTTATTTTTATATATAATGGCAATATTTGATTATTGTCTGGACAATTTTAAATTTTGTTGTTAAATGTATTGTATTGATACTTAGAGATTCACTTTTACTATCTTAAAAGTTTCTGCCCAGATTAACAGACTAGTTTAAAATCTTCTTAAGGAAAGGAGTTAAATTGCTTTCACTTAAATACTAAATTGGATCCTGTTTAAATGGTGAGTAAATTATAGTTGGCGGTCAACCCTTTTTGCACTATAATGTTTATTTCTAGGAACATCGCTCCCCCAAAACTGTAATTCCAGTTCCAACAAAGTAAGACCATCCAGAATTCAGTGCTGTTGGCAGTTACTTTTTTTTCCCACTGCATTTTACTAACGATTCAGGCTACATGTATACATTAATTAGGTATGCTAATTGGATAAGGAGGAGAAAGGCAGAAATTTAAGATGAAATGAGCACGGGTGGAGGGAGAGTGAGAAACTGTTTAGGTAAAAACACCCTCAGTACACCCAGCTGGGATTCAAGCCCCAACCAATCTCCCCGTCACTACCAATCTACTCCAATGCGAGAGTGATGCAGGTTTTACTAATGAATGCACTGAATTCCATCCCATTATGGTCCAAGCTATCACGACTCTTGGGTCAATTTACATAACAAACCAAACATGACAGGCCACAAGGAAAATATAAAATAATGATAATGTTACCAAACACACAATGAATACTCAGGACCAGTACACTTGTGCAATATGGTGATAATATGACCCGAGTATAGCTAGTAAAAATACTGAGTCTGATTTTATGTGCAAGTTTCTCTATATTGAAGTTCAGAACTACACCTTTTTCTATTGTTTTAAAAATTTGTTGAGATTGGTGGGCCTGAGCTAGGATACAAATTTAAATGTATATTGAAAAATTGCATTTTGCTGTGGTATCAAACCTAAGACCTTTGACTTAGCATGCCAATACTCCACCACTAAATGGTTTTTAGACATGGAAACTTGAGTAATAAAGAATGTTGAATCAAAGCAAAAATTTCTAACCATTTTTATTTTCTTGGACCAATGGAGGCAGATTTGAACATGATTGTGTTGCACTATGGATTATAATTAATCATCATATTTGACTAATTTATTTTTGACAATCTCTATAAAACAGCTAGCTATGATTAATTTTACTTTACAAAACCTAATTTGTCTTTATGTTTTTTGTTCCATGTGTGTGAACATTGTGTGTGTTTGCAAGATACCTAAAGCGAACATAATCAATATCTTGACAATAATTCTGTAAATACCCGATCCCATTTGTGGATCTTTTAATAGCTTTCTAGCCTTAAATAACACTCTTATATAACGTGCCAAGAGATATTCTATTCCCACTCTGTCTACTTTGCTGTCTTTTATTGTCGAGGACAGAGCAATATATTTACAATACAATCGTCAACAATAACTAAATAATTTTAAACATTGTTCACACATCATAATCTTAATTGGAGAATTTGGCAGTAGAAACTATTAGTATTTGAAGTAGAATACAATTTAATCACATATCTACACTTTGTATGTTTTACTGTAAAATAATAATAATAAATGCTTATATTATCTCAAGACAGATTTCAGTATCAATGACAGCTAACAGTATGGTGTTAGTGAAACTTCTAAAATGGTCCAAGTAGGGTTTTAGACACAAATACCTACCCAATATCAACCAACAGACATTTAAATCAACATTATTGTTTTAAGTATTCAATATAAGCGCAATACAGCGCTTCATTATGTTAATAGTCCTTTGGAATAGCTACTTTATGGCTTTGTAAATAGTTGTGTGTAGTCAAGTATTATTTCTGATCAAATACTGTTGCTGTACAGACAGACCCCAAAAACAGCGATGTGTTGTACACTGCAGGAATGTACTAGTGGTATATCAGGAAATCAGTCTGCACTTGAGCGCTTGCCTCCGGCTCTCCCTTCTCCTCCTTGGTCAGGTTGTAACCTATCTCGTGATACCTGATAGGATATGTCAGTTGATTCCCTCTGTCCCATGTGTACAGCTCCTGTTACAGACAAGTTTTATTTTCACTAATGACAAGTTAAATAATTGAAAGAGAGATTAGTGATTGTATTGTGCTTACACAGATATGCTAGGCTACAACCTGTGAGGGAACTGCAGGCTCTTCTTACCTCCTTTCTACATAGAGTGTGTGGTTTCGGCAACAGAGAACCGAAAGGTAGGGACGAAAACCTTTTCACTCTAAGCCATGCAACTTTACTAAAAGGTCACACTGTTGGTATACCTGACTTGGAGCTGGAATTAAATTCAAACTGGCTGAATTCTAAATGTTTTCCATTTTATGATTTCCCATGCTTCACCCAAGCAAATGCCCTGTATATATGTATGGATGCTTACTAATAAATTGCTCACATATTGTTATTTATATGCATTGATTTTTAATTATGTTCTCTTGATATATACTTTAGTTTACCTTGTGTCTATGATTGTATCCAACCATTGTGGTCTTCCCGAACGGATTTGTAAATGGAAGATTGACATCAAGTAATATATTCTTGTATAGATCCAAGGCAAACCTGCACATAAATAAATTCACAAATATTTGCGCAGATGCAATTGGAAGTAGTTACCAGATGAATACAACAGTTAAATATTGTATCTAGCACCTCTTACAATTATTTGGTTTATTAAATGCTAATAAAATATATATCTTGAAGTACTTGCGTACGTATATGAGAAAGTTTCAACAAATACAGAAATATCTCTTTAAATGAAAGAATCTTTATTCATAATGTATGCATCACACATAATCATAGTATTAATCAGCCCTAATCTTGGTGTTCCTCTTTGTGACACTAAACCAGGGGCGGCTCGTCCCTAAGGCGCGGAGGCGCGCGCTCCCCATCCCCACGAATCCCCAGTTCCTTTTAACGTTATTATTCTCACTCTCACGACAATTTTATCTTGCCATAATAGTTTCAAGAAAAATATGTTTTTGGTTTAAGTAATAGCTCGCAATGTTTTTAAAATGGCATGCAGTCGGGCGCGAGGTGGTCAGCGCCTGACATTGTGAAACCAAACCTTCCCACCCCTTCACCTCTTGTCTTCAAATGGCATGCATTCAGGCGCGCGACGGTCAGCGCCATGCATTGTGAAACCAAACCTTCCCTCCCCTTAACCCATTGTCTCCACCCTGCTATAGCTAGCTAGCTAGCTAGCATTGCTTATTCTTCTTTTGAAGGCGCACTCCCTTACGCGCCCTAAGGTTGAAAGCTTGTGAAATGTGTATAGCGTGAACCAGCAATAGTTGTTGTCAGTCATCCTGCGTGCTCCTGCATCTTGAGGCTGTGTGTGGCGTGTGTGTTTATAATAATATTATGTAGGGTTATTTTAGGATAATGTTTATTTGAGTTATATGTTTTAATATTTTTTGTAACTAGGCTTAATATGAATAGTTCAATTCAGGCGCTTAAGACAACGAATATTGCAAGATTAACTCTTGATCAAAAAAGAGAATTGAAATCATTAGGTAGGCCATGTCCTGAATTTTGTATGGAACAAAGTGAAAAAAAGAAAAATGAAAATCGAGTTTTTAGAAGACAGCTCAAGTCCAAAGATGCATACCA
>CABFWB010001927.1:10467-54014 GCA_902151455.1 Timema bartmani | reverse complement strand
TGTGACACTAAACTCTAGTAATACAACTCACCTAATCTTGGTGTTCCTCTCTGTGACACTAAGCTCTAGTATTACAACTCACCTAATCTTGGTGTTCCTCTCTGTGACACTAAACTCTAGTAATACAACTCACCTAATCTTGGTGTTCCTCTCTGTGACACTAAAATCTAGTATTACAACTCACCTAATCTTGGTGTTCCTCTCTGTGACACTAAACTCTAGTATTACAACTCACCTAATCTTGGTGTTCCTCTTTGTGACACTAAGCTCTAGTATTACAACTCACCTAATCTTGGTGTTCTTCTCTTTGACACTGTCCACAGCATACAGGACCCCACACACAATGAACATCTCCCCAAAGATGTGGTGGTCGATGCTGATGTTCCACATGTACTGTATCTTCATAGTGTAAGCATCTACCTTCATGACGACAGTGTTGTTATTGTCCGAGGACAGCCCGTACAGCACCCACAGCCCGTTATCGTCCACTGAAAAGTCCATGTAGTTGTTCTCCGTGGTGTAAAGGTAGTTGGAGTTGTTGGTGACCAGAAGAGGGACGTCGAGTTGACGGTAGCTCTCGGACTTGAGGTCGAACCGTAACATCCTTGGCTTGTCACGCTCGTTGTAGTAGAACGAGCCGTTGTACACCACATGAGCGTTACCCTGGAAATTACCAGACAGGTTCGTAGGCTTCCCATTCAACATGTTAAATATACTTGGTTCAGGAAGCGATAAACTAGGGCAGCACTTCATTCAGTAGGTCCCAGTGTAGAGGGTCAACGGAAGCAACCCTTTGTTCAAGAACCCGCACCAAGTTCGGTCTGTTTCAAACTTGTCCGGACTTGTGGAAGCTTTTGATGCTTTTACAGATGTACAACAGACAGGACATAACTGCTTCCTTTATTGAGTTTGCACATCTACAATCCTCCGTCCCCCACCGCCTCGACAGGTAGGCTATACGCTGCTCGAATGATGGTCCACAGATCGTCTCGCATGCTGGCCACGAGGGCGCTTTGATGGCACAGCACTACAACTAACTCAGATGCCGTACTGTCACAAAGAATGGTCCCTCCAAGTTATGAATACATTTCTCAAAATGTCCACAATCTTGATGAACATATTAGGCTGAAAGAAAGTCTTTATTGGCCACCTTAAAACGTTTTGCCTTGAAGTTTTTACAACCGTAGTGAATGTGTTCTGAAGTTGCTATAGAATTTCTTTAGGTGGGGTAAGTGGAAGGCTCAAGATGCATGAGCCTCGTGTTATAATAGCTTTAGGAATTACCATGGGCTTTTTGAAATAAAACCTTTAGTGGTGTACCTTAGCTACTTTCAGTAATGCCTTTAGGAATAGCCTTGAGTTTCGTTCAATAAAGCCTTTTGGATGTGCTTTGTGCAATAAAGCCATAAAGAAGCATCTTGAGACTTTAAAAACTTTAAAAAGTCTCTTTGTTTATAACAGAAGTCAAAAGTTCTACTTGAGCTGTTTAGGGGAAGGTAAGAGGGAAAAGTGGAGCTGTTTCTTTGTGAATGCATTCAGGCTTCGGGACAAGAGTAAATCTCCAGAACGGCTTTTAGCGTCCGAGACAGCACTAATAGTGAACTCAGAATTACTATTATCCTATCTGACTTGTCACCCTACCAGGAATCGAACCAATAAAATGTCCGAGAGGTGATTGGTTAAAGTTAGACGATCACGGCTACTAGCCTACCTTGAAGGGGTAATCCAGTTTGTACCGCTTGGTGGCGATATCCCTCCGGAACATGGTCTTGTTGGAGTACTCGAACAAATGGTAGGTGTCGTTCTCCTTGGTGACCCACAGCTTCTCGCCTTGGGTTTCCATCACTGGCATGGGGTCGCGCATCCAGCTACCATACAAGGCCTCTGTGTTCCTGTGGTACACAGGCTTCCCCACCGCATACAGCTGACAGTCTGTTTCAAGACATCGGGAATTACAGCTCAATATTCTATGGTCGGATAAGACGGTTCAACAGTATAGGGAGAGAAGTCCAACTCAAATTGAGCTGTTATTGTCATCTACTAAACAAACCTTTCTAATGCACTTTAGAGTTGAGATTATGGTTAAAAGAGATATCTTACATATTTAAATCACATTGAAAAAATATGAATGGGGTCTATGTGGTTTGAGATATAAAAGTTGTCCTGAAAAATATATATACTATGACTTTCCCCCTGTACTCTTCAATTATAAGTGGGAAAGAGGAAAGCATCAGGTACTTGTTGCAATATTTTACACTCCACCTACCAAGCAAGGTAGCAGTCTTACCTTGACTGATTGCACTATGGCCCTATATTATAAGCTTAACCATGGTGGAACCAAGCAAGGTAGCAGTCTTACCTTGACTGATTGCACTATGGCCCTATATTATAAGCTTAACCATGGTGGAACCAAGCAAGGTAGCAGTCTTACCTTGACTGATTGCACTATGGCCCTATATTATAAGCTTAACCATGGTGGAACCAAGCAAGGTAGCAGTCTTACCTTGACTGATTGCACTATGGCCCTATATTATAAGCTTAACCATGGTGGAACCAAGCAAGGTAGCAGTCTTACCTTGACTGATTGCACTATGGCCCTATATTATAAGCTTAACCATGGTGGAACCAAGCAAGGTAGCAGTCTTACCTTGACTGATTGCACTATGGCCCTATATTATAAGCTTAACCATGGTGGAACCAAGCAAGGTAGCAGTCTTACCTTGACTGATTGCACTATGGCCCTATATTATAAGCTTAACCATGGTGGAACCAAGCAAGGTAGCAGTCTTACCTTGACTGATTGCACTATGGCCCTATATTATAAGCTTAACCATGGTGGAACCAAGCAAGGTAGCAGTCTTACCTTGACTGATTGCACTATGGCCCTATATTATAAGCTTAACCATGGTGGAACCAAGCAAGGTAGCAGTCTTACCTTGACTGATTGCACTATGGCCCTATATTATAAGCTTAACCATGGTGGAACCAAGCAAGGTAGCAGTCTTACCTTGACTGATTGCACTATGGCCCTATATTATAAGCTTAACCATGGTGGAACCAAGCAAGGTAGCAGTCTTACCTTGACTGATTGCACTATGGCCCTATATTATAAGCTTAACCATGGTGGAACCAAGCAAGGTAGCAGTCTTACCTTGACTGATTGCACTATGGCCCTATATTATAAGCTTAACCATGGTGGAACCAAGCAAGGTAGCAGTCTTACCTTGACTGATTGCACTATGGCCCTATATTATAAGCTTAACCATGGTGGAACCAAGCAAGGTAGCAGTCTTACCTTGACTGATTGCACTATGGCCCTATATTATAAGCTTAACCATGGTGGAACCAAGCAAGGTAGCAGTCTTACCTTGACTGATTGCACTATGGCCCTATATTATAAGCTTAACCATGGTGGAACCAAGCAAGGTAATGGACACAATAATACTAGGGATGTTGTACCCAGCACTCTGGAGGGGAGTCCCGGGTACGTGGCGTTGGCGAAGGGTTTGATCTCCATGCGGCCCACCAGGTGGAACAGGGCGATGCCCCCGTCGTTGCACTTGGCTTCTTTAGGGACGTGGCACTCCGGGCAGGCTTCGGGGGGTGGGCATAGGTCGTTTAGATCCACAGGCGTGGGGGGCCTCTCACCGTACACCGCCACCCCTTGTCCACCACCCACGTGCACCGGGGGTGGCGTGGCCAGTTGAGGGTCGATCTCTGCAAAAAAAGGATCGTCCTGTAGCCAGGTAACTTCAAACAGGGGCGTAGCCACCAGGAACGACAAGAATACATTTCTCTCAACGAGACCCCAATAGGGTCGATTACTATTTAGAATTACTATAGATTAATTGATAAGATGACACCGTCTACTCACTTAAGGTCTACGCACACCGGCATTTGTATACAGATGGTATCGTAATGCCGCGACGTTCTCGTACATCGAGATTGTATGTACGACGTATACCTCAAGAGCGTTTCCCTCACTACACCCCATACTTCCCCTTCGGAAAACATGTTTTATTTAATCACAATTAATATCCTACCGGTACCATTCAGTACAAAGCTTAAATTTGCTTACCTTTTCGATGTATACGCTCGCTAATTTCTGCCAATGCATTGTCCTTGTACTTAGTGTCGTAATAAAACGTATCCACAATGTCATAAAGAACTATGTGCTGTTGTACAGCAATAAATAGCCCCTCTTCGAAAATTGCCCATTTCACAAATCGAATAAAATACAAAACAATACTGCCTCACCAAAATACTTTAGAGTAGACCAGAGTGGTTGAGAGCAGCATCGTACTCACGAGGGGGGTCTGGTCTATATATTCTTGGTATATTCCAGCAACTAAGCTGCCACTTCCTCGCTTAGCCTAGAGCCGAAGAAGTTGCGGCTGCCGGTTAATGCAGGACACAGGGTTCACCAACATTTCGCAAACTGCGCCCGGAGATTCCTTATCCACTAGCGCCGGTCACGCACTTCCGGAACACCGGATGTGAGTGGGAAATTAGCAAAACAGCCCCCCGAATGAGATGGGACTTGGCCATGACAGAGCATGTTTCCAGGGGAGACCTCGTGGAGGTGCCCACTCGTAAATACGAACCACCACCATAACAGAGGCCTTATGTCAGGACTCGCGTACACCACCGTCCAGCCATGGACGAACAAGATGGAATTAGTGGTGCCACTCGATCGGATTTCCTTCCACGGTGGGTCTTAGAGGTGACCCACAGATGACAAGCTTTCTAGAGGCTATCCTCACCACCAGGGTGGAACGTGAAGTGAGCCACGTTGACCCAGATGGCCTCCACCCCGTCTGAGTAGTAGAGTAGAGTTGAGGACCTCTATTCCAGCTCAGTACTGAGACTAAGCCTCTCCCTGTTATCCCAGGCGCTGCAAGCCCCACGCTGGCGTCTTTCCAGGTGTTAGCCTGGTGTAGCCGGCCGGGATGCACTGTTTACCGACTTTCACCAGTAGGAGTTGGGGATGAGGCACATGTCAAACACTCCGAGACCCTCAGACCGACGATGCAAAGCACCACTAAGTCAAAGCAGGGTCCGTGTGTAACTGACTTAGGGCTTAAGAGAGTAGTTTGGGGACACTCCGAGATCCACGCAGGTCCTAATAGAAAATGAAATGGGGGAGAGGGGGTGTGACCGATTAAACATTGTGAGCAAAGAATATCAAGTGCCACACATCCTTGTGTAACGTGCTAAAAACCTATTAGCACGTACACTCAAAAATACCTAATTCATGATCATTTCAATACAAACAAGAACTAATGAATTCGAATAATATGTGGCAGATTATTAACTCACTGTGAAATCTTGTTGTTGAAAACGGCCAGCTCAAGAGGATCCTGCCCAAGTTGACGGACAACTCGGACAGGAGGACGCACTAGCCACACCTTGCTCACTTGCCAGACTCGACTGAAATGAGGCCCACTCCGCAACGGCGCGGTGGCCGACTTAAGCTCTACTGGATTGTCTGAGATTGTTATGGAAGGCCAACCCCCCTTCCCCTTTTTGAGTCCCTCTTCTGACACGTCAGTTCCACTTCATATATAAACCATCGCCTCTCACTTCATTATTGTATTCATACTCACCTGGAGGAGTCATATAGATAAGACCAATGGTAAAGTAATGGGTAGATTCATTCAATTGTACTCCCTGTTCAAAGGAGGGCAGCTCACAACTCCCACTAAAATACTACTATACAAGCAAATAATTCAACCCATCATCCTTTATAATTGTGTAGTATGGAGCTATGCCTCCAAAACAAACACTCGCAAACTTCAGGTAAAACAGAACCAAATATTAAGGACACTCACTGGGGTAAACAGACGCACTAGAATAGCCGACCTACACACGATGACAAACTGCCGCCAACTACAAGAAATCTACCAAGACAGAAACAAAAAGTTCTACGACCAGACAGAAACGCACGAGAACTGAACTTGTTAGAGGACTCGGACAGTACGACCCGACTGAACCACGACATAAACGACCCAGGCTGGCGTAGTTGAGCACTTATTTATTCGATATATCTAAATGTCTTCTATAACCTAAATATATGTGTATATAAAATCCCTAGTTGTTAATCCTAGAAGAAAAAATGTATAAAACACTAAAAAAAATACAACTAAATGTAACATTCCTAGTAGATTTTTTTAAATCAAATACTTGACAATCAACTACGCCAGAACGACAGTAGAATCGCCGACAGCCTCACCCCCCCTCCTATCCCATCCTTTGATCCAACCCTTAACCCGATCTTCACGCACAAATCGCACATTTCATGCCATTACAAACTTTGTCACGGCCGGACTCCACTGGGATAACCGACTAGATTTTTTACGAGTCAGAGAATAATACTGGCGCCGGGGTTAGCCCCAGATGGGGAATGGAAATGTATCACCTCCAGAACAAATCTCAAGAAAAGAAAATCCTACCAACCCCAATCCCATTTTTGGACAGGACCTAACAACGACCTTCATAATTCACCCATAATCACCATCATATCTACCCATCCTAAGAAAAGAATCCTTCCTATACCCAAGACCCAGCGCAAACACTAACGATCACCAATTTTCATCTCAAAGTGTAATATATATTAATACACCTGTAATTTTCTTACAGTCTCATTTCACTGGTTTAACTTCATAAGGTATGCAAATTCACTCACGAGGTTAAGAGTCACGACAAATCAGCCCTTTCTCTTGATGAACTAGATTGGCGCTTCTGTCAATTTAGAGATTCAGAGTCGGGCAACAGCCTTATTCATTATTGTATTCACTTCAAATTACTCATCAAAAGAGCATCTAAGGAAACTGCAAGAAATAGTCGGCAGTCAAGTGGTGGTCACGATGTTTGACGCGTCGGTCTCGCCTCCTCGCCGCAGATAATGTAATATCTGTTATAGTTTAAATCTTTATTTTATAAGTTAGTACTTTTGATAGGGTTCTCAAGAACTGTTTCACTATGTCCATATGACATAGTCTTAAATATTTGGCGATTACCCGACGTCCTATACTGTGTGACCATGTTCCAGATGGTTTTACTTTTAGAGTAGTGACCCACGTGGTGTTGATTATTTTGTCCAGCCCCCTTCAGGCGCCGCTTAGGTCTGTTGATGTTTTAGCTGTTAGCTCTTGTTATAGTCTGTTTCCAGACTTTTGATGAGAATTAACTATCGTATTGGACGACCAGGCAGTACTAATGAGGAATAGGCCTGCCATAGTATCACCCTAATTAAATTATTGTTGTATTCTGGCTAGCACACTTTTGTTCTAGAATGTGTGCTTGTTCTTCTTTCACGAGTTACAGCTCTTTCTAACTAAGACCCAACTATAATTGTATTGGTTGCAAGTCGAGTTAAGTTGCTTCGCAACAAACGCTCCCGTTTGGGACGAAGATGTTTCTGGTTACTAAAATAATTCCTATCAATAAACAATGGAATGTTTTGCACATTATCACGTCTTAAAACTTGTAATATTTTCGCCATGTTTTGACTATAGTAAACTGATTTGTTAAACGTGTATATATCTCTTATGCTTTGTGCAACCTATTCTTTTGTATTTCTTTGTTGCTGAACTCGTCACTTCTTCTATCAAATAGGAGAAGGGGTTATAAACTTGTGTTGATCCTCCCTGGTAGTCCTAATTGATGTTCTTGCAGTCTAGGAAGTGGCCTTAGTCCTGAAGATTGCGGCAGGTTACAAATCTCCCAGTTTCACACCAGGTGGTTCCATCGAGGAGTTGCACAGTGGCTAGACATTTACCTATTATACATAATAGGTTAGTTTTGTGACAGTTAAGCCAACTTTAATTTAGGCCTATTTATTTATTATTTTGTTAGATAATCACGTTTATAATAGTAAAAATATAAATAATCACGTTAACAAATACCAATAAAAAACCTTCCTAAAAAGCCACCGGTGGATGGGGTTCCCTCACCCCAAGCCCCCCTTGAGCCACCCACTACTTCACAATCCTGAGTACGCTACTGGTTGAGGTTGTAGTGGGGGCAGGCAACGCCCACCATGACAGTAAGGTGCATGTCTTTTCGCTTTCAAAGCGCGATAGAAATCCGCACGTCGCACGGAGATGATACTATGCAAAGGCGGATCTAGGAGGGGGCGCGCGCCCCCGTCAACAAATTAAACCAAGTAAATCAATGTTAAAGTCACTACTAGTTTTATTGTCACGTAATAAATACTATCTCACTGACAAGATTTCATTTTTTTAATCGTTATTGCTAATATTATTAAATGATTAATATACGGCAATTATTATAAATACTTAAGACAAAAACGCATTAAGTATTAAGTACTATGAGCACTTAGTTCGGACTAAATAAAACTTTAAAACTTTTTGTATTAATAAAATTATACTATCAGGACTAATAGGTCACTTTAAAATACTATCCTTATACGATATCTCACCTCATTAAAAATACTTTAAAATTTAGAAAATAATTTTACTTAATTTTAAAAGAAAAAAATCTTTAAAAAAATTATAAATATATTCAGCTGATTGTAATAGACATTAAATCTACATTACATGTAAATGAAGCACAACATAAGTATGTGTACTAAATGTTGACCTAACCACACTTACTTTCTCACATTGTTGCACAAACCTTGTTTAGGTTTACATTTATTTTATCATTTTTATTATTACTATTTCAACTAAAATGCTTTAAACAAAATCTTTTAATAATACCACACACATAACGTGTTAGTATGGCTTAGTGGTAAAATTTCGAGTTTGAGTGAGAAATAACTACCCATACTATGAGTGGAAAAGTTCGATTGTTCGAAATCTGAATAATTCCATCTATTTTGTTAGTTGCTTGAATAGCTAAAACACTATTTATGTAATAATTGTTAATAGCCACTATTTTTGGATGTTCTTATTATTTGTTTATAATAAATTCCAATACTAATCGCAAATTTCGAGCTATACTCGTCATTTAGGATTATTCTCAAGTCCAGCGTTACACTGAAAAATTAGGCCTACTTTAAGATTTAATCTAAAATTTTGAAGTATTTTTATGTCAACATTTTTTGAGGGGAGCCTCCCCCGACCCGATCCCATGAGAGCACCCGCGCCCCCCCCTCCCCTCACGAAAATCCTGGATCCACCCCTGATATTATGCCGGTGTGTGAGGAGCGTTAAATGTATTTATTTAGTTATATAAATATGCCAACGGGCTATACGATACATTATATTTTTTTTTTATTACCGCATCTCACTACCAGTTTGGATTATAAGCTTAAGTACTAATTACGTTGATGGGTAAGGGATTAGGAAGGCTATATTTAGAGGAAGTGCATTCGTGTATGCGTTGAGGGAGAGTGGAAAACCATTTAGGAAAAACCACCCCCAGTACACCCAACCGAGATTAGAATCTCGCTCTCCCATTATCAGAAGTCTGGTCCACTGCGATAGTATCGCCTTAGACCATGCGGCCACTGAAACGGGTCATACATTAATTACTGCAGTGGAGCAAGTAAAAAGATAGGATTTTATACGAAAGTACCCGCATTTGCATGAAAGCAGATTGGAAAACCATTTATTAAAAAAAAACTTCATTACACCCGACTGGGATTCAAACTACGATCTCCCCATCATCCAGTCTAATGCGAGAGTGACGCTTGAAATTGTTCGATCACTGAAGTTGGTCTTCGTTTAAAACTAATGTAAATATTGGAATATATTTAGGTATTCATACAACCATAATAGGAATATTCCATCTCTGGCACTCGAGGAATCACTTGTTTTATTCCAACTGGGGCTCTGGAATGGAGCCCCGGTGGGTCATAAAAGTATACAACCAAGTGGTCCCCCAGGGCGCTGTCGAGTTTATGTAGCGGAGACAAAAGTTTTTAAAGACATTCCTCCCCCCCCCATCATTTCCAACGTGAATACAAACAACAAAAATGTTTTGCTCTCAGGACTTCTGGTAACTCTGAACACGGGTATCAGTACACACCACCATTTTCATAACAAATGGCAAAACTATTAGACTCACGTATTCATACGTCAATCTATGTTATTTGCAGCTGTCTCTTTTGATAAATATTACCAATATCTATAAAATAACAATAATAATATAGTAAAACGAAAGAGGACTTGGCGGTCTAGGGGTAAGGTGTCAGACTTCTGTGTTGAAGGTCCGGGGTTCAAATCCCGATCCCGGCACAGATTCATCTGATTACCAAACCCTTCCTTCACCTCTGGCAAAGTGTGTGCTTTCACGCTTTGTGAATGTGTGGAATCGCGGGACTCACCGTGGTTCGGAACCCACTTTAAAAACTGTCTCTTCTGCTTTCCAGCATCATAATTCTTACGTAACATCCTATCATCTGGGGATATTTATTTAATTTTTATATTACCCGGCATATAGAGGGTAATTTGGGACCTAAATATACTTACATATTTTTTTCTACATCATCTATTATAATAAATCCAATTTTTAAACAATAATTAAATTATGTAATTTGCACCTAATCTAACTGTCCTTATAATCCTACTATATAGTTGTTGTCCTACTAGTTGGTCCACCTCGGGTATTTTATGCCCTCGGTACTCTCCGCTGCTGGCTGTCTCACCGACCTCTTGATCTAATAGTCCCCAGAGTCGGCAAAAACTCCAGTGGTGGCGAGCATCCCCCTATCCACCACCTGGGGAGCCGCCCTATCGGAGATTTTGCTCCGTCTACTTCCACCCTAAACGGCCACCTGTATGGACCTAAAACTAACTTTAACCTAAATATAATGAAAAGAAAAGAAAAACTAAAAATTAACTTANTGATGGACCAGATGCCTGACAGATCCAGCCCAGCAACAACACTTGTTTCCAAGTGGGCCGGACTATGTGAGTGAGGGGTTAGTTCTTCCGTCTTAGACGACATCAATAGTGGTATTGACCGTTGAAAACAGGCTGTGATTGGCTTAGAGCTCGCACCCTCGCTCTCTGATTGGCTGTTGGAACAAGGTCATGGATTTCCCCCCACCCCTCCTCATGACCTCCTCCCATTCCCCTTTGCCCCCTTTCCCCGGTGTTCCAAAGTTGTTGGCTCTTGTCCAAACTTGTTGGTTCCTGACCAAACTTGTTTGTTCCGGTCTCATTGGTTTTTTATGTGTGCGCCTTGGTTTTTATGTCTGGGTAGGATTGGGACTAGCGTTGGCGTTTTTTTATTTATTGGCAGAGGGAACGTGCAGTCCACAACGTCGGGCGCTCCTCCCGCGGCGTGTCAACATCGCGGCCGGGGGAGGGAATGTGAAGGACGAACTTCTTTCGACGGCCGTTTAGCGTAGAGTGTGAACAGCTGGCAATGGTCAGCTGTCTCAAGACCCCCTTTCACTTCCCCTCACTTCGTCATACCCCTCTTCGCGAGCTCCGTGTTTCAAATCCCTCGGGGGTAGGACGCATTTGGAAGGGAAACTTTTATGTTGCAATCGGCATGGAGGATTGAACCCATAGCGAGAGTCATGAACCCTAAATTTGTTATAAATCTTGAAAGCTGGTAGTAATGACCCTATTGAAGAGTCATTAACCCACCCCACCCCAAGTCCTCTTGACGCATCGGGTCGTAGCCCTTTCAAAGCCCCGGCCCAGATGTGCTTTGTAACGCTCATTCCTGGGCCGATTTTTCGGAAACAATCCTTATTAAAGTACCTTGTGTTTCAGCGTTCACTATGTACGGTAACATATATTCGAACCTTGATATCTTTGCCCGAATGAAAGACAGAATAATAAAATTAATGGTTGTACAGGAATGTACCATCATTTGCGCTGGGGTTAAATGTGAAAAGATGTCCACCTACCAAGATGTAAATTAAAACAAATAGGTAATTTAAGAATCAAATAGCCAAAGCTATTATTTATGCTTTTAGTGATGATTACTCCATCTAGATATCATTGACACCTGGATACGGGATTCAAACCTGGGACCTTTGGCTCGATAAACAAACTATCACGGCAATATAGGGTTTTCTCTCTTTTTTTATAATTGGCTAAAGCAACAATATAATTTCTACGGTTAATTATTATGTCGGTATACTTAAACATGTTGAAACACTATATTTTCGTTTGAAAAGCATCTACCCACAGCATAGTGTCAAATTGAAGTCAACGCCTTCTGGATATCTTTGCCCAAACGAGAGATAGAATAATAAAATTATTGGTTGTAGGGATGTACCATCATTTGTGCTGGGTTGAAATGTGAAAACATATAGTTAGTTTAAGATTCAAATAGCCAAAGCTATTATTTATATTTTTAGTGATGATTACTCCAAATATATATCATTGACAACTGGACACAGGAATCAAACCCGAGACCTTTGGCTCAAAAAACAAATAATTACCATGCGCAATATAGGGTTCTGTCTCTCTCTTTTTAATAACCGACTAAAGCAATAATATAATTTCTACGGTTAATTATTATGTCGGTATACTTAAACACGTTGAAACACTATATTTTCGTATTAAAATCATATTCCCTCGCCAGAGCGTCAAGTTGATGGTTACTAGATGCCCACTCTATCTGTTATTGAAAAAGTAACAGTGGGGGTTGAGATTACCTGTTTCTAGATGTCAACGCCATCTGTTGCTCAAAATTTAACTAAGCTCTTCAGGCAAAAGTGAGATAACCGCTGCTTTGGGGGGGAGGGGGGGTGGAGAGAGAGCGTATTGTTACTTGTAGATATTAAATTTGTATACAAATTTAAAATATGTTTGTTGTTAGTTAAAGAGCGGCAAACTTACATATTAGACGATCTATTGCGTCCAACAGTTTACCTCAGCAGGGATTTGATTCCAACTTTCTCCACCAGAAATAGATAAACCTGACATTTAGAAGGCGTGCCCACTGGGATTTGAACCTTGGTATCTTTTGGTGTGGTGGTAGGGATTTGAAGCCCTTACATCGGTCACCAGCAGAGTTTGACGGTAGTGTGTGTGACCGGGTGAAATGTGTACCAGCATTTGCTCGGGGTTTGAAATGTGAAATTAGCGTTTGTTGACCTATCAACCCTAGTAGGGATTTGAACCCCCTCCTACCTCCTTACGTCATAGGGCGAGATGTATACCCGCATTTGCGTGGGTGGAAAAAATAAAAATTACCACAGAGGGTGGATAGCGGTGCTTCACGACATATTGGGCCCCCTAGCCAGCAGTGGGGTAACACGTCCGTGTTCGCTGGACGCGTGAGCACGAATGACGAGTTACGGTAAAGCCAAGCTGTTTTACATGAATCGGGCAATCACCGATGAGGAAACAATATTATTGACTAATAAGAAGCCGACACCTTTACATGTGGCACACCCCGATGACGCGACTATAAATAGACCTTGAATTCATTATATTCAGTCATTATAATTAATAATTGCGGTGGATAAACATCGAAATGAATTTCGACGCCCTGGAAAATTGGATAAATTCAGGTATGTTTTAAAGGTAACTATTGTGCTTACTACGTCTTAAGTGTAAAGTGTTATTTGCTCCTTTGGTTGATATCAAGAAGATGCTCACCTGGTGCCTGCAGCCATAACTCAACCGGCAGCGCCCGATAGCCTGGACCCTTTAGCGCTTTTTAGCGAGGACGGAATTTGCCTGGTGGATAGCAACTGGTCGATGTGTAATTAGCGTCCTGCTATAGATTTTACAGGATGGGCCGTGTTTTTTCCCCACGATAATAATTAATATGTATTTATTTAATTTCAGATTACTGGGATCCATATGGACTGGACGCCGGCCTGAGGGACAACGTAGCGCCCGCAGTGGATTTAGCAGCTTGTGTGAGGGCGCCACCTCTTAAAAGCAGCGAGGCGGAGATGGGGCGTGTACCGAACCAGCTCCTAGAAGCGGTCGGTGCTCTGCCACCCCTGGCAGTAGTCTTCACCCAGCCGGCAGGATTAACCCCACAGGACCCCGCCGCAGACCCCGGAAAGATTATCAACGGTTTGCCTGATGTTTGGGGTGAATTGTACTTGATAGACCACATGATATGAAAGTTTGCCATCATTTAATTACTAAAAAACATATTTTAAATTTGTATAAAAAGAGACCATCTACAAAAAAAAACTATAACCACTAGCTTGGAAATAGAAAGCTTACTACGCAAGATTTATAAGCGTCCTCTCTTCCCGCAAACCATCGTTGTTTAGCTGTTATACCAAAACATTTTGTCAGCTGACCGTTTCAAGTTCAACCAAAAAGAATATTAGCTCTTATATTCATGGAATAGAAGGTTATTATCATTTTTTATTTTAGTCATTTAAAAAAGAGAGAGAATATTATAATTGTCGTTCTAACCACTTATTAAATTCACGTTTGTAATGTGCTGGATCAAAATTTTATAATATATTCAACCGTCACCTTAGCGCCCTCGATAGCCTGTCTGTATACTAAACTATTGGTCCTGGGTTCGATTCCCAACACGACTAGAAATGTTGGTTTGATAAATTAACAGCCAGTGGACCGGATTTGTGGATGTCCTAGTCTTTTAAGTTATTTGCATTTTATGAATAAAAAAAGTCACTCGAGCTTTAGGCTGGAAAATAGTAACGGATTTAAATTAAATTATAATATTCAATGAAAAAATTGTTTTATTTCATTCTAAAATAAAATTATTTTTATCGATAGAAAACTTAATTCTGACCATTAAAAATTACTTTCTAACATCAATATCTATTTTTACCAGTTTGTTTTAATACATGTTTACCCCAATAACTTATTTAAAGCTAGATTTATTGAGTGATTAACGTGGTTGTGGTAAACCTGGTTAATTATCGAGCTAATAGATGGCGTTGGGAGTCAATTAGGAGCCGAAATAGCAATTACATGGTATATGATTTTAAAACAAGAATAATGTAGATCTAGTGTTTCAATGTGTTTAAAGTATACAGAGATTTCTTACAGGTATTCAAATATATACCGGCATAATAATTAACCGGAGAAATTATATTGTTGCTTTAGCCGATTATTAAAAAGACAGAAAACCCTATATATTGGTTTGTTGAGCCAAGGGTCCCGGGTTAAATTCCAGGCAGGGGTGAAAATGTAGTTTTAACCTTTCATAGTGATAAATTAACTGCCCTGGACTGTATTTTTGTACATGTCCTAGGGTTCAAGTGTATTTATTACACACACTTTGTGAATGTTGGTATCAGTTAAAGCAATTGTGTTTAGGAAAAATTGTAATAACATATATTAATACCAAAAGTAGTTTGAAATTTAAAAGTTATATATATATATATATATATCATTTAAAGAGGGAAAAAACATGCGTAAGTTTGCAAAAAATAAAATAAATTATTTAAACTTAATATGATTTGAACAATTATATTTAAAGTGTTTGACACGTGTTTGAATTCAGACTTTTGTGTTTTAGCTCAAATGGATACTGGAGATGCCTGTCCGAGCCGGTGGAAATATGCGGTCCAGACCCCAACCTCTGCAGCCCCCATTCAGCCAGCGGGAGCTTTGCCACATACAGGCAACCTGTGGTGTAGGGGTGAGGCAGGCGGGAATCACAGCCCTCTTTAAGGCTTGGGTATGGTGGGGGAAGGGGCCATCATCAGTACCACAGCCGGGAATTATTGGCCCGTTATATCAGGTTGGTGGAGCATTGTTCAAAGGTATTCCTCTTCGAATATTTGAGGAGAAAATTAAGCAATTAAAGCTTTTTTTTTATGTCGGGTGTGAATTGATCATACAATTAGGGACGCCAGAGAGCGATCGTGACGCTTAAACCTGGCTTGAGGAGCAAATCATTGCTTTTCTAGGGCGTCCCCAGGATCAAGGAGTTAGCGCGAAGGTGAATAACGCGTGTTACAAAGAAATGCTTCGTTCCTCCCTTCGTCCCCCTTGTATGTCAAGTTACACCACTTTAAGCTCTAATGACCTCACTGTGTCGACGGGCCTCAAAACAATAATACACCACTTTAAAGAGCGTGCAGGAGGGGTAATCATAAATGTGATAGCTAGCACATATATCCGTAATAGCAAAGGAATCATTACGATTCAAAATGGCGACACACTTTGCCTTGACCATGGGTTGATTATCGCCAAAGCTATATGTGATAGTAAAAGAAAGCCAGGATGCATGGACGTGAACACCTTTAGACAAACCAAATGGGTCGTCCAATTCAAAAACTCAAAGCAGAGGAACCATGCCGTGATGCCCATGTGAATATTTTGAAAGGTGGTGGGCTGAATGAACTTGAACAATTTCAAACATACCTCTCTGAATACAAAATCACAGTGTTCAGAGATCGTTGGGGGAGGCATGTCCTATATGAAGGGCCTACCGCTCTCAAACATTCTTTTTAGGGCTACCTTGATTTGTATTTTCACGACGATAAGCAAAACCATGTTGATGTCATAACATCCTTGACAGCCGCATTAAAGTGCGGGTACTTTTGCCGCTATTGCCGTGTGCTGGTCAGTAATAGGAATGCGCACAAATACGAATTCGCGTGAAAAAAGTGCTACGCTAAAGCGGTTTGCAGTGGAGATTGAATTGTGGTTTGTAAAGACTGTGGGCATTGGTTCACAAACCAGACTTGTTTTGATAACCATAAACGTCCCAGTTTTTTTGCAGAGGTCACATGTAAATCTGTGATGTTAAAAAGGTTTGTGAGGTCTATGGGCAATTTTTCAGTTTGGAAAAGTCAAATTATTCATATATATTATTAATATATTATAATATATTAATAATTTACTTTGAGATTGTGAAATATATACTCAAATGTACTGCGGAAGTGCAGTATTCACCGTATTTATATGTTTTTCAACACTCTTCAGTTTGCCTTGTGAGGCCATGTATTTTTTATTTACCTCTATTGTTTTACCTTGAATAAATAATTTAAATTTTTCTTAAACTTGCAATTGTTCCTATTTTTTGTTATATTAAATTCCTTAGATTCCGTCCACCCTCTTTTAGGCTATTGTGGCCTCTAGCTATTAGAAGTGGCCACATAAAGTAACGTTCTCCGGTGTCGCCTTATCTCCGCAATAGCATAAGTCAGTCTCACTCAAGTTCCTCCTGAAGAGGGACGCTAAATATGGGACATGTACTGTAATATAGTGGACAAGCCCCTGGGAAGGTTGAAGACGCCTCATTTCCAGTTTTTCTTGTACATTCGGGAATATTGGGATGTCCTTCTGCCAGTGTTACTCCCTTCCCAGTCTGCTTGATACTCCCCCTGGACAGTGTATTTTATGCCATTCATGCTAATTACACACCAATGGCTGTCAATTTTGCAACTCTGTCTAATTCACCTTTCTTGAGCCAATATTCAGAGGCCCTCTTCCACAACTCTAAATCTAGCGGCCAGACAACTAGGGGGGACGCACAACGCGTTCTTTGGGACCGTTTTGTATGACTCAGAAAGTCTCATAAGGACCTTCATTTGAAGACTTTTGAGTTTCCTTTTGGTCCTATCTCCTCTTAGTTGCTAAGCCCACACTCCTGTTCCGTGGCCCACCATGGGCACAAGCAACGCCTGATGGTATACTCTAATCAGTTTCAAGGGCAGATGGAACTTACAATTCCCTATACTGACTATTCCAGTCATAACCCTCAAGGCTCTCCCGCATACATTGCCGATGTGAGCCAAGAAGCTGCGTTTCTCATCAATCATCACTCCCAAGTATTGGAGCATTAATCATAGGGTTCCTCTTGAGAACTACCCTGAGCAGCATGTAGGTTGTCTTCTCTGGCGCCAAGCTGAGTTTTACTTGCCTACACCATTGTCTAAGACATCTAGTACCGTATTAATTATCACTTCCAGATTTTTCCTAGAACTAGCCTCCACCACTGGTATCACCACCTCAGAAATGAATTCCTCCATACGCCAGGAGAGCAGAAGTAAGATAAAGTCAAATGGCCAGATGCAGATGGCAGCAACAACTCAATTTTAGTTAAAATTGGAATTTTTCCCCTGTATCCTTCAAATGTTATAATTTTATTTATTTGGGGTATTCTACGTGTACTTTATGAACCGACTAATTATATCGGCACACGATTTATAAACTATCTGAAACAGACACAAAATCCAGTCCCCAGCCGTTAATTCATCATTGTGAAAGTAGAACCCAACATTTGACCAATGATACATTTTCGGCCATGCCCGGTATCGAACCCAGGATTCTTATCTTAGTATATAGACACGCAAATGTTATCAATGTTGATCGCAATAAAATCTGTTTGTATTTCTATAATGTTCTTCCTACCCCAATCCTACGATAGTACTCAATAGCCTCGTTCCAAACATTTCATGGCTATCGCGGTGGACCTATTAATGACACACGTGTAGTTTATCTCACCAAACAGAGTGAAGATGCCCTTGGTGATGCCCATGTCGTTCTTGGCGATACAGTGATACTGTCCAATGTCTGCATTCTCAAAGTTACTGATGTTCAGCTGTATGTGTACCTGTAGGGAAGAGAACAACAGTTCTTGTTTCCAAATACAAATAACGGGAATAATTGTGTCTCTGGGACATCACTTTAGGCCTGTGACGAGGCCCGACTCTCGAGTATTTTACTGATATTCTCGCGAGGAGGGATGAAGAAGACAAATGATCACATAATTTTACATGAGTTTCAATTTCCATCTAAGAAAGGTAAATTAAACTGTTATCATCCAATTAATAAAAGTAAATTAAACTGTTATCATCCAATTAATAAAAGTAAATTAAACTGTTGCTACTATCCATTTAAGAAAAGTAAGAAGGCAAAGTTCCTTCCACCCCACTTAATTGAAAAAGCGTCCAACTCCCCTGCCATAAGCGTGTGTAGGCTACGACTTCATGTATGTCTAAAAAAAGAGAGAGAGAGCAGTCACCTTGTACTTGTTCTTGTCCTCGTCTCTCATGCTGTACTTGCTCCCTCTTTCCAAGAGTTGACCATCAGACCTCTCCCAGTAGCACACAGACTCGGGGTAAGCTTCCACCTCGCACTCTAGGGTCGCCGTCGAGCCGTTCACTGCACCCACTAGTTGGTTGTGGATGCGGATCAGTGGCGGGACTGAAACCAAGAACACAGGGCCGTGCTACACGGTTGTACTGAGGCCGTACTACACGGCTGTACTGAGGTACTTCATGTAGAATAAAACACGTTGTACTATATCTTACAACCTACATAACGGATACTTGTAAGTGAACCTGGCAACACTGTCAGACCCGCTTCAGTGGTCACGTGGTCTAAGGCGTCACTATCACAATAGACTGTTGATGACGGGGTGATCGTGGTTCCACCCCGGTCGGTTTTACTGAGGGTGGATTTTCCTAGATAGTTTCCCACTCATCTTCCATGCAAATGTGGGTATACTTCTTCTAAATGCAACCTTATTAGTCCATAGCCACTAGCGTAATTAGTACATAAGCTTATAAGCCAAATGGTTAGTAAGACACGGTGCTAAAAAAAATCACTTTCGTATGAGATTCTAGATATGGTGAACAGACTATACCTGACACTACGTGAGGTAAAGTTCCTCTGGCTACATTTTGTATCATTCCGCCTTCAACCTTCACACTAGACTCAGAAAACAAGCAAAGACACACACACACACACACACACACACATACACCGATGGTCACGTGGACCAAGGCGTAAACCTCGTCTGGTCTGGTGTGGTGGTCACATGGAGATTGGCGTTTGAATACCAGCCGGGAGAACTGAGGAGGATATTTCCCAAATGTTTTTCTACTCTCCCTCCATGCTAATGATAGTACCTTTTCCTTTATATTCTATTTTCCTCATTCATACATGATCAATGTAAATATGCATGCATCTCAGTCGGGTGGTAAGACGTAAATAACAGTGGATTGAGCTGAAAGTGTTCTGTGTTTTGACCCACAAGAGGATAGGGATAAGAGTGAAATAGAGGAGTAGCAAGAAATGGCAGAAGAGGAGGAAAGAGGTCCCGCATAGAAAGAAGTGGAGGACGAATTAAAGAGGACGAAACCAGGAAAAGTAACGGGTGAGGACGAACTGACTTTGGAAATGGTAGAGCAGCAGGTGAAGTAGGTATACAATGGTTATACAGGGTGCTGAGAGTTGTTTGGAAGGAGAACAAGGCACCGGAAGATTGGAAAAGAAAGTTATAATACCTATTTTCAAGAAAGGTGATAAGAAGAGGTGTACAAAGTATAGGATAATAACGCTGATGTGCCACTGTACAAAAATATATGAGATGTTACTGGAAAGGAAAATAAGAAATAAAATGAAAGGAAGGTGGAGAGAGGAACAGCACGGATTTAGGGAACAGAGGTCTACAATAGAGCTAATCTTTGCAAAACGACAGCTGATGAAAGAAGGTACGAATATGGGAAAGACTCAGTAACAGTATTTATGGATGTGGAGAAGGCATATGATAGCTTGGATATAAATAAAGTTTAGAAAATGATGGGGGAGGCCGAAGTGGAAAGAGGAGTTGTAATGAGAGTGAAAAGCATGTATAAGGATTACAGGGGGGGTTTGGTGGGCACATCCCCCAATTGCTGGAGGATAGAAAAAATTATAAATGATAAACAGTTTTAGAAGTTATCTGAAGTGTTTATTATGGCAACATAACCACCTAACTGCCTTAGGCTAGGAAGTATATATATACAACGTGTTTCGAAAACATTGCATCAAACTTTGGCAGGATACTCCTTGGGTGAAATTAGAATAATTCTCATAAGCAACCTAGGGTCCATCTTCAATATTAAGGGCGGTATACACCCCTAAAGACAGAGCTAAAAACGACTGTTGTGTGAAATATTATGAAAACTGCTTAGGGTATTACAACGAATCTTTGTATACTACTTATTGAAACCTTGATCATTAATAAACTAAATGTGCTGTTACCGTTACCCACCCCCATCATGTAAAAAAGGGGGGGTTGTAACACATTTTTTCTAAAATAAAATATGTCAGAGTAAGTATTACCAATTTTTACTTAAGATTACAAAACAGGGAATCAAAATTAACAAAAAAGGTGTCTTGGAGAAACTGTCTAGCTTTCCCCGTTTCTGAGATAATCATGCATGTTTAATTTCAAAGACAAGTGTTAATTCCTGCCAGGTAGGGAGCCAATAAAGCTGTGTTGCTTCACCCCCCTCCTTTCCCCCACTCTTATTATCACTATCTTCCCCTCCCTCCACGAGCAGACTGCATCAGTCCACACGACTTCACTGCATGTTGCGCGTATTACTAGTCAAATGGCAAAGTACACAAACGCAGAAATGACAGACATGGTCATGCTGTACGGTGAAGCTAGAGGAAACGCAAGAGCAGCTGCACGGTTGTACCACGATAGATATCCTGCGCGACGTCAACCTTATCACCGGACCTTCACCGATGTCACTCAGCGACTTCGTGAAACAGGTACATTTCAGCTACGAGGGGGAGCTGGTCACCCGAGGAATGTTCGCACTCCAATTGTCGAAGAAGAGGTACTGAATTATGTGGATGATAACGCGTCAACAAGCACACGTGCCATTGCGCATCAAACGAATGTGTCCAATTCCACAGTATGGCGTGTCATGCATGATCAGCTGCTGCATCCGTACCACATGCGCAAGGTGCAGGCATTGGGGCCAGCAGATTATGCTCCTCGACATGAATTCTCCGACTGGTTTCTGCAGCAGTGCGGAGTGGTTCCTGATTTCTCCACTATAATATTGTTTTCCGATGAGGCAACATTCACCAGAGACGGCTATTTTAATAGTACAAATAGTCACATTTGGAATGACGTGAACCCTCATGCAACTATCATCATGGGCAACCAGCATAGATTTTCTGTCAACATCTGGGCAGGCATTGTGGGTAACCATCTCATTGGCCCTTACCTGATGCCACGACGTTTGACTGGCCACATCTACTACCAATTTCTGAAATTTGCATTGCCACAGTTCCTCGAGAATGTACCGCTCTCCGTTAGACAACGCATGTGGCTACAACATGACGGTGCCCCACCTCATTTCACAAGAGCTGTGCGTGACTACCTCAACACTGCATTTCCTGCCCGATGGATAGGAAGAGGTGGGCCTGTTGCGTGGCCACCACGCTCTCCTGACCTAAATCCGTTAGACTTCTTTCTGTGGGGCTTTGTCAAAGCTTTGGTGTACGAGACAGCTGTTGAATCTGAGGAAGACCTGTTAGCCAGGATAGTTGCTGCATGTGATAAGGTTCAAGAAACTCCACGTGTTTTCGAAAGAGTACGCCAGTCATTGATACGTCGCCTCAATTATTGCAATAACGTTAGGGGCCACCATTTTGAACACTTGCTATGAATCTGCTTTTGAAGCTAGGAACTAAAACATGCAATAACTACAATTTGTATTTCTTAATGTAGCTTTCAATATTCCAGTGAGTGTAATGAATAAAATCCCACCCAAGTGTGAACTGTGTAAGCATAACTCACTAATGTAATAAATAGCAACACATCGGAGCTTATGAAGAAGGAAAAGTATCAGAGTTTCTCCATCATAACACACAAACCAGCCTTGTTTACCAAATGTACGTGATACATAGTCACACGTGCCGGTAAAAATGGTTAAACGACTGCATTGCGAAATAAAACTGCGATTCTGGCTGCCTACCTGGCAGGCATTTGCACTTGGCTCTGATCTCAAACTTGTGTGATTATCTCAGAAACGGGGAAAGCTAGACAGTTTCTCCAAGACACCTTTTTTGTTAATTTTGATTCCCTGTTTTGTAATCTTAAGTAAAAATTGGTAATACTTACTCTGACATATTTTATTTTAGAAAAAATGTGTTACAACCCCCCCTTTTTTACATGATGGGGGTGGGTAACGGTAACAGCACATTTAGTTTATTAATGATCAAGGTTTCAATAAGTAGTATACAAAGATTCGTTGTAATACCCTAAGCAGTTTTCATAATATTTCACACAACAGTCGTTTTTAGCTCTGTCTTTAGGGGTGTATACCGCCCTTAATATTGAAGATGGACCCTAGGTTGCTTATGAGAATTATTCTAATTTTACCCAAGGAGTATCCTGCCAAAGTTTGATGCAATGTTTTAGAAACATGTTGTATATAAGCACCTCTAGAACCTTGGAGTGAGGGATTTCTGGGAAGGAAATGGTGGCTGGTTCCATTTGGTCAATGATTCAATGTCATCTCGGGTAATCCATGGGATGAGGTGAAGGAGATGTGTGAGGTTAAATGAATATTTTGTTTTACCCTCAACTTGGTGTCGTATATTCTCAACTTTTATTGTATCTATTGGTCGTGGTCGCTATAAACTGGCAACTTTAGAGGAGTTAATGTGATGGCCTTTTGGTCACGGATCCACCTAGACGCCACTTAGCTGTGTATGACGTGACCCTTGTTGTGATTGGTTGATCTACCGTAGGAGAACGTGGAGCTCAAGATGTCGTGGAACTAACGCACTGACAGTCTCCTGATAACCGCGCGTGGTGAACCGGAGTGGTATCAAGGACCGTAGATTGGATCTTTTAGACTATGGAGAGTACTTCAGGAATCCGTTATCTGACCTCAGACATTCAAACTTTCCGCACCTCAAACCTTACCTCTGACAAGATCCTGTAATAGCTACCATCCTGGTGACAATAAACTGACTACACTGGATATCATCTCTGAGGAAACTGCATGGTTGTTGTTGGGAAATAGTGTTGTCACTCTCTTGTTTTAGTGCGGTTGATCTTCCCTTGGATATAAGACAAATTTAACAACGCTGATTTGTCGATGTTGCCAGTACCTACTTCTTACACCCAGCATATTACCTTCTCAGCGACGATATTTGGCAACAGTCAACCGAGGGATAATATAGTGCTTTTCTCCATAAGACTTGTAGTTTACTCAGTGGTGTTTTTAGGCGTAGCTGACCATCTAATTATGTTACTTACCCTTGATGATCACCCTCAATCCTCCTTGTGACATATTAAGTCATAGAGCGTAGGAAAGGCGGTCATCACTACTTAAAGTTCTCTCAAAATTGATATTGAAATTTTTCAAAAAGGTAACAATATCAACAGGATAATATCACTTTTAGCTTTATACTAGAACCATTTTGTTAGTGGCTCACCCGAAAATGTACTTGGGGGGAGGGGGGCAAACTATCAAGGTTGTAGCCAGAATTAAATTTCGGAGGATAGGGGAGTTGGAGGGGTGATTAGAAAAATAAAGTATTAAAAAAATAGGTTTGCCCTCCAACTCAAAGGGGCGTCCAAGGACCCTCTCCAATAAAAAGTAAAACATTTGGATGCACCTAGAAGCTATTTGGAGGGGTCATGTCTAAGAAATTTTTAAAAATTTAGATGCCTTTGAAATGGTCTTCGCTTGGCCAATTTTTAAAAACTAGATACCTCTAGAAGCGATTTGGAATAGTCTTCACTTGGCAGATTTTTTAAAACTAGATTCCTCTAGAAGCTTTTTGGAATATTCTTTGCTTGGAATTTTTTAAAAAACTAGATGCCTCTAGAAGATATTTGGAGTGGCCTTTGCTTGGTAAATTGTTGGAATTAGTTGTCTATTAGACTATTAAATGTAGATTAAATTCACTCAACACATTTTCAATGCTCGATTTTAAAGTTCAACATGAAGTATTTTAAGTTTTTACTAAAACTATTTGGGCTTTTCATTGCATCTTGCATCACATCTATCATTCACGGTATTTGAGCAACGTGACGTGACAGACTTCTCAGACACACGATTTCTGTTCCTCCAAGTTAAGAATGTTGGGCCACAGTTTACTCACAGTGTACCTCTAGCAAGAAGGTCTGGTTGGCTGCAGGGGGGATCCCGTTGTTCGCCATACACAGGTAGTGACCCATGTGGGCTCGGTTTATCCGGGTGATGTTGAGGGTATGTCCGGATATGGAAACGGCTGAAAGCAACACATTTTCAAACAACCGTTAAATCGCCATTTCAACTATTGATAGCGTTAGGGAAAAAAACCTTAATCTTCTACCTATCGGGTCACTGCTATATCGATTGAGATACCTAGGTTATTATTGGCCAAGACTAAGTCACTATCCTCGATACCTTCAAACACCAAATATGGTAGTAATCTTATCCTTGTGTACAAGATAGTCTATTTTAGGGATACAACATATCGCACCTTGAATACAAGACTGTCGTAACTCAAAAAATCAATTTTTTTGGTTTTATATATCTTAAGTCGAGAAATTCCCATCTTTTTGTTGTGCAAAACTATCACATCTCTTGGTTTACTTTTGATGGGTTAAAAAGCAGATAATTTAGTCTTACATTTTTGAAAACTATAACAATGAATTAATGCAAGACTGTCGGATTTAAGTTGTGATAGTCTTGCACTGATTTTAATGTACTACATTTAGTGGTTTACATGCAAGACTATTGCAACTCAAAATGTGACAGTCTTGCATTTCTGAACTTGGCTGTTACTCTGTGGTTTAGATATCGTCCGATACTTTTAAACTAGATTTTGTTTGTACTACTCTCTATGAGATGATTTAAAAGTGTACGACTTGCAAGCAGTACTTCCAACACCAATTGGTAACGTATCTTCCTTTTATTATAAAAGCAAACTTGGGACCTACAATTTCACTATTTATAATATTGCGGACAAAACTGGAACTTGCTATGTTTGGCATGAAGCTATTGCTCAAAGAGGGTCGAATGAAATCGGAAGCTTCGTTTTTCATTATTTAAAAAAGTATGTTCAGGTAAAGAAAATGTTGTTTTTTATTCAGACAATTGCTGTGGTCAGAATAAGAACAAGTATGTATGTGCAATGTACTTGTATGCAATTAACGTCTTGAACCTCAATACAATTACTCATAAATACCTTATTACTGGACATACCCAAAATGAAGGCGACAGCATGCACTCTACAATTGAAAAAGAAAAGTTAAGAATGCTTAAAAGCAGCCCACTTTTTGTTCCTTCACAATGGGTTCCTATTATTGGATTATCAAAAAAGAATGGCAATCCGTATGTAGTCAACCAAGTGCAAACTAATGATGTTTTTGACTTAAAAAAGCTTAGTGTTGATATAGGTAAAAACTTCACATTGAACACCAACAGAGGAAAAGTCAATTGGAATAGTATTAAGGTTTTGAAGTTCGTAAAGAAGTACCCAGAGACCATTTTTTACAAGTCAGATTATAATGACAAAGACTTCAAGGAGATACTGGTAAGAGAGAAGAGCCGCGGGAAAATGAAGGTAATAAATGAAATAATTTTAGAGCCAGCATTTTCCACACCACCTCCAATATCAGCAAAGAAAAAGGCTGACCTTCTCTCTTTGTGTAAAGATCTAGCAATCCCTGCGGAGTTCCATAGGTTCTATTCGGAATTGCCAGCAACTGCGAATACTAAAACATTGACTAGGGAATGCAATAGTGAAGATAGTGAATGAAAATGGCTGCAATATGAAATGTTAATCTACTAAGTTATTTTTAAGCAGAAATTTAAATCTTTAGGACATAGACACCAAATACAATAATCATTATTTTTTAAAAGTGAATTTAATTCAGAACTGAAAATTGAATTCCATTTTCCATAAAGTATATTTTTTAAATGATTTTATGATACTTTTCACCATATTAAAATAAAATGTTCATAAAAATACGTTGTGTCATCATTTATATTTCATTGCATTTACTACTTACAATACTAATTTTTCGACACAAAAAAATGGTATTTAATTATGCAAGACTACCGTAACTCAAAATAAATTTAAATAAATAGCTAAATATTAAAAATGTAAATTTTTAAATAAACTAAATAAAAGACCACATTGAAATATATTATTATGAATTAGAACAATCTGATTAATTAAAAATTAGTACCTAAAGTAAGGCTTTGAAAAAGTTCAAAATCTTTAACACTCGTTTCCCTAAAATAACATTTTTTGAGTTACGACAGTCTTGTATTCAGGGTGCGATATAAAGAAGTTTGGTGGAAATATTAGCTATAAACTAAATTTTCTCTTTGTTTTCATTTTTAAAGTAACCAGTATCAGGGTTCCTTCGGGAAAAGGCACCAATCTTGTTTTTTCAAGTCTTCCGCTGATTGAGAGGAAGAGTTTTGAATACCAGCCGACTACAATGACAGATTATTTCTCACACTCTCTCCACTCAAATGCGTTTACATTTATCTAAATTCTACCTTCTCCATCACTTCTCCATTATGTAACTATGCGGATAACCAGGATGGGTTGTATCAAAGTATAAATATCCTGATAGCTCGATTGTTTTGACTGCTCTCAACTAGGGGCTACGGTACTGACTCTGCCAGGACCCCATGGGGATCACGGAGCCGTCCATTTTGCGCCACTCCACGGTGGGTCGAGGGGTCCCCATGGCGGCGCACCTCAGTCGAATGTTCTCCCCCTCGTGGACCACGATAGGCCTGGGTGGCAGCAGAGGACTGAAAGCTGCGAGACATGAGACGACAGTTGCTATTGGTGGATACACGAACACTCGTCAGTGGTCAGTGAAACACGGACACGGACTTAGGAGACGCGGGTTCTATCACCAGCGTCCCGAGCATCGTCCGACCGGGGATCAAACCCAGCCTTCCGAGTCATACACCTGACCGTAAACCTAGAACTGACAGTGAGCCTAATGCTGACATTGGAGTATAAGCAGCTTACCTGCGATGGAAGGCGGTATGAGCAGCTCATTGCTCACTGTACCGTTCAAGGTCACAGTGTAGGCACTTATTCCTGGGATCCCTGGAGTCCCATTGGTTCCTGGTCTGCCAGCCCTGCCTCGTGGACCAGCCAGTCCTGAGGGACAAACAATCGAGGGATTGATAACACAACTCTCATCAGAGTACGCTGCCATCTTGCACAGATAAACAGTCAAGCTTCTTTACTAGCACCGACATATTACACAGATACATACAGTCAAGCTTCTTTACTAGAACCGCCATCTTACACAAATATAGACAATCAAACTTCTTTACTAGCACCACCATCTTACACAAATACACACAGTCAAGCTTCTTTACTAGCACCACCATCTTACACAAATATACACAGTCAAGCTTCTTTACTAGCACCACCATCTTACTCAGATACACACAGTCAAGCTTCTTTACTAGCACCACCATCTTACACAGATATACACAGTCAAGCTTCTTTACTAGCACCACCATCTTACACAGATATACACAGTCAAGCTTCTTTACTAGCACCACCATCTTACACAGATACACACAGTCAAGCTTCTTTACTCGCACCGCCATCTTACACAGATACACACAGTCAAGCTTCTTTACTAGCACCACCATCTTACACAGATACACACAGTCAAGCTTCTTTACTAGCACCACCATTCTTACACAGATATACACAGTCAAGCTTCTTTACTAGCACCACCATCTTACACAGATATACACAGTCAAGCTTCTTTACTCGCACCGCCATATTACACAGATATACACAGTCAAGCTTCTTTACTTAACAGGGTAAGTGGAAGCTCTTGCTCTGAAATGATGCAAAGTAAATTAAATACACCCCACTTCCACTTAAAATGGCTAGACTAGTGATACTCCCGACTAGTATTTCAGACTTACCTCTCGGTCCTTTAGGCCCCGGTGGGCCTGGAGGCCCCGTAGTCCCGGGTCGACCTGCAATCACAAATTGTAAATCACTGTGTTGTATTTTCTGACTATAGGGTCAAGGCTCGATCCTGACCGATAGCCTTGATAGCTTCTACAACACATAATTGTGTGTGAGCAGCTACCAGCGCTTGGAGTCATTGTGGTCCTAACATTTTAGGAACAGACTGTACCGTGCAGGCTAGAACATTGTTAGGATAATCCCTTCTGGGTTTGAACACGCGTCTATCGTCCGATACTGGGGACTGGTGCTTTTATCCAGGGCAGGAATAATATCATACTTTCTTTTTTGGTTAAGTTGATAATGATAGCTACTTCTGTTGAGTACATCGATAGTAATAACAATAACAATAAAAAGTTAGTAGGGATGTGACCCAAGAATCCTTGAACCCTAGGATAGTTAAGGATTCGAGACTCAAGGATTCGGGAAGATATAGTATTAGAGATTATATAAATTAACTACACGTTAACAAACAGTGAATTTTAATTAGTTTTTAAGCTCTAATACTGCTTATTGGTGGTTAAGCCCCAACATAATTATAAAACAAAGTTAACAATCAAGATTTATTTAACACTTAAATGAATGTTATAATAGTTAGCAAACTCTTTTTAGCAAATAAAATGTTAATATTAATTTACTGTTTATATTTCCTCTCATGTTGATTTTTTTCCTCTCCAGGAACCAAATTTGAATTGGAGAGTTGGAATTCGAAGATAAAACGAAGAGTCAGATTGGGTAAAACAGTGGGTTTGATTCAGCCCTAGTAGTAATAATAAGCTGTGAGGATAATTTGAGCTTTACCAGGGCTTGGAGCAGTCATCTTCCATCAGGCCCCGGTGTGTATCGACAATCTCATATCTTCGTTAATGAGATAGTAATTAGATATTAACTAAGAGGGAGGTAGATTCTCATTTGAGTGAGTACTGAGAAGTTTAGCTACGTATCTTGAGAGAGACTACGAGCGATCTTACGGAGGGGACAGGAACTACCGACCTCAACTCCTCTCTCTCTCTCTCTCTCTCTTTCGCACGGCCAACAGATGCGAGGTATTCATTTTGAAACGGTAATTACTGAGTAAGCGCTTGTATTTGATCTCGCTCATCTAAAATGTAGATAATGATATCAGAATGTATTTCTAGCGATGTAAAGCCCTCTGGGGTATCCAAACTGTATATTAAAACAGGTTTTAAATACTCTCTCCAGTCGCGTACCCCTTTTGACAAGGCTGTATCCAGGCCAACATTTAAAAAGAGGGAAAGGGTGGCTTGGGGACGTAGTAAAAGCAAATATTTTGAAAAGTAAATGACTCTAGAAGATGTCTGAAGTTTATTTTCATGATAATAACTAGGGGCAGGTATCTAAGTGCTGAAATTTAGTTAACATTTATAAACTTACATAGTTTTAATTTTACTCACTTCGCTGGTCGCATGATCTAAGGCGTCACTCTTGCAATAGACTGGGATTGCTGATGATGGGGAAATTGGGATTCGATCCCGGTTGGTTGTACTGAGAGTGGTTATTCCTAAATGGTTATCACATATGCGTATAATGCAAAGGAGTATTAAGATGCAGTGATAAAAAAAACATAAAATATGTTTAAATAACAGCTCGCACTCGCCGAAGCACTTGTTTACTAAAATATATCAGTGGGTTCAGTGGGCAGTGCACCTGCCACCCGAGTTAAGGATAAGAATTCAGATCCGGTAGTTTTTTAATTAGTTTTGGTTGATAAATCGTGTATTGATTTCTCCTGACCAAACGAATGAATATTTCCTTCTCTTTGAACTGTGAACTGCATAACCCTCAGGGGTTCGTGACGCCACCAACTGTTATAATACTGCCACTGTCACGGCTTTGATTAGCTTACACTCTCGTTTACTTCCCCCTCACCCCAATCCCGCGTCTCACGAGTTGTACACATATAGTAGAGTCTCGCTTATTCGGGTTAACAGGACAACAGTGGTCTTGGATAATACGGAACACACTGTGTATCACGACAAGTCAATAGGATGCAGCCGTAACGCTCGGTGACAGGACAACAGTGGTCTCGGATTAATACGGAACACACTGTGTATCACGACAAGTCAATAGGGTGCAGCCATAACGCTTGGTGACAGGACAACAGTGGTCTCGAATAATACGGAACACACTGTGTATTACGACAAGTCAATAGGGTGCAGCCGTAACGCTCGGTGACAAGCAGTCGACCCGACTAAGTCGAGGGGTGGATAATAATATTGATGGTGCCAAAGTACAGTGGAAACCATGAACCACCCGATGATTCACTCCGCTACTCAAACTAAAAGACTGAACCAGTTTATTGAAGATCATTTCATGGACAGTTCTTACGAAACATAGATTGTGTTACCACCTTGGATAATACAGAACCTCGGATAGTCGAGACTTTACTTACATGTATTCTCTTAGCACCACGTCGTTCGGGCAGTACGCGTATATACTAATTATTCTAACGTGTTAGGGATTAAGAAGGTTGAATTTAGAGGAATGTACCCTCATTTGCGTGGAGGGGGAGTGAAAAACCATTTAGGAAAACCATCCTCAATGCACCCGACCAGGATCTAGCCCCGATATTACCGTCATCGGGCCTCCAGTCCATTTCGAGGGTGACGCCCTAGACCATGTGGCCACCGAAGCGGGTGACACAAGTATTAAACCAAATCAATGTTTGTCAGTGTTTCAGTAGGTCCTTAGTGCCAATAAACAAGGATGGTTGAGACTTTTGATAAAACGATAGTTTTACTATTGATTTATAAATATCACGTGACCCACGTCTTACCACCAGCCCGATATACCCGTATATAATACCCATTATTGGGGTAGAGAAAGAGAGATTAAGAAATAAGAGAAAATGTATCATTTTACGTGTAAGAAAGGGGGGGAGGATTGTCAGAACATCAATCCCGGGCTTTTAACCCCTTCCTCCTCGCCACCAAACTATACGAGACAGACGTGTTTATCCACGTGACCATAAGGGATATCATTTTAACAGACTAAAACCCGTGGGACGGTTTATTCGGTGTTGTCACAGGTTTTATCAGTTGTTTGAGATGGAGGGGTGTTTGAGGGGAGGAGGGTCTGAACACATGAAAGAAAGATGACGTTCATCTCCAAGTGACTCCACTTTGTGAGCCCCACACAAGACTGTGGATGTTTAATGCAGGCCTTGAGGACGTGACTAGATCTGAGAGGGAAGGAGCTCCGACCGCCAGTCCAAGCCCTCGAGATAAAATATCTGCGGGCTCTATCGGACACACAAAGGCTTTTACAGTCCAATGTTCATCTGACAGCTAGGACAGCTACTATATCTACTTTGAAGTATTCATACGTAAAGTCAAGTGATCTTCAGATGTCAATTTTAATATAAAATAACAATAATATTGTAAACTGTTATCAATGTTTATCGTAAAAATTTATGTTAGTATTTTTTAAAAGTTTCTTCCTGTGAATATTGGATTGTACTCAGCTGTATTTATTTTAATTTTAAGATATATTGTGAAACTGACGTCTTTAAACATGTGAACAACGGTTCTCCTTTACGAATATAATATATTTTTGATATAATATTCATTTGTTTTCTGTCTCACGTGATCACCAAGGAGGAACACCAACATAAGAAATGTTAAGACTGTAGTAACGATAAGAATATGTCTTATTAGATTATCCACCCATCATCAGTCTCACGTGATCACCAAGGAGGAACACCAACATAAGAAATGTTAAGACTGTAGTAACGATAAGAACATGTCTTATTAGATTATCCACCCATCATCAGTCTCACGTGATCACCAAGGAGGAACACCAACATAAGAAATGTTAAGACTGTAGTAACGATAAGAACATGACTTGTTAGATTATCCACCTATCATCAGTCTCACGTGATCACCAAGGAGGAACACCAACATAAGAAATGTTAAGACTATAGTAACGATAAGAACATGTCCTGTTAGATTATCCGCCCATCATCAGTATCACGTGATCACAGAGGAGGAACACCAACATAAGAAATGTTAAGACTGTAGTAACGATAAGAACATGTCTTATTAGATTATCCACCCATCATCAGTCTCACGTGATCACCAAGGAGGAACACCAACATAAGAAATGTTAAGACTGTAGTAACGATAAGAACATGACTTGTTAGATTATCCACTCATCATCAGTCTCACGTGATCACCAAGGTGGAACACCAACATAAGAAATGTTAAGACTGTAGTAACGATAAGAACATGTCCTGTTGGATTATCTACCCACCATCAGTCCCGTTTGTCCCGGGCGTCCCAGGGATCCCGTTGAGTCCCGGAGTCCCGTCCAGTCCCGCGAGACCATCCAGCCCGTTCCTTCCAGGGATACCATCTAGTCCCGGTTCCCCTGGGACCCCATCTCTCCCGTCCAGACCGGAGACACCTAGAACATGACGTCACAACACTTAGTCACACTCTTCATCTAGCCACGGCAGAATTAGGTGTGCGGTGGAGAGTTCATTCTCGACTTAGAACAAGCTCCGAATACACGATACAGTAAGTCCTTGACTTGCACGAATTCGATTTACGCGGATTCGTAGATACGTGGTTGCGGTACTCCGACTTTTTAAAAAATCAATAATCTATTTTAAGAGTTTTGAAAACTATTACAAAAATTTGACTACCAAAAGTTTGTATTAGTATTCTTTGGTTTATATCAGTCAAAGTTGTTTTGTCTTCTAAATGTTATTGATCTTTTCGCACAATTATTGTTTCCCTAATAGTTACATTAATTATATTAAAAACACTCAAAGTTATGTTGCCATTAAGTTTTTTAAGAGTAATAGCTACACTTATTAATAGTCATATTATTAATTGAAATAAAACACGTTTTGTGTTTTGCGATGTATTCTTTGCTTACCCTGTAAACTAACAAGCTTACCTTGCATTATTATACTATGATATAGCTCATACGATAGGATAATAGTGTTATCATTCAAGCTAAGACTGCCACTTTTCAGGGTATACGGAGTGTACATATTAGCATAAATATTCAACCAACACGACAACAAGACCCCAATACAGTAATGTACTATTCAACAAACGGGAACAAGCTAATATTTATTCACAGTGATATATTTTAGACCCTGGCTGGTATACAACTCAGGACTCCTGAATTAGACGCTCCTCCGTCAAGTTGACCTTACACGGGAAACATGTCAAGTGTATTTTATTGCAGTTGCCACTAAACGAGGCTGGCTCTCAACTTTGACATAAACCAGAAATACCGCTCCGGTCGAGATCCAACGATAACAAAATGGTTGGTTTTATATTTACGTCGACCAGATTACGAACCAACGTCGTAAAAACCATTCATCCAGATTGTTTGGCATGAGATAGGGGTGTATTTACGATTTGTTATCTGTCAGGAATTAATGGTACGGCACAATCTTACAGACTTTATCATATAATATAGTCTATTATAGCTTGGAACAACATTTTCAAAAATAGGATTTCAGACTTGAGTAAGTTTAACTTGACCCGAGTGATACTACTACTGGTGTGGCCAAAAAATAAAAGAGAAAATTATCGGTGTTCTAGGATTGTGTTGGTTTGTAAGTCGTGTGCTAATAGAAAGTGACTTTAAATACCCAAGAATGGTCAAACAGCACTCTCCAGCAAGACCAAGAAAGTCATTTGTAAGGTTTAAAAAAATGATGTGTGCAAATCAAATCTGCTTTATTATTTAATTACATTAATTAAATTTGTATGTGCATGTAATGAATTTGACTGGCTGATTGAAAATTAACTAAAACTAATTTGATAACGTTCTTTGCACTGTCATTTAATTTTTATGTTCCTTTTGCTTATTAAAAAAATATATATTCACTACATTTTTATGATTTTATATTATATGCTATGCACTATTTCTTGAAATCGTAATGTTTGTTTCTAAAATGGTCGACAAAGCCGTAACCAGATCACGAATTTTATAAATGTTATGGTTTAAATAAAAAATATATTTTAAAAAATATGCCTTTTTTTTGTCTAAACTCTTACATTAGAAATATATATCTTGGTTTTCTTCGTTACAAGGAATGTTTTCCATTTGAGGAAAGATTTATTTTCTTTGGTCTTTTCAAGCGATGTTCTCTTGTCGGCGTTGTTTCCAATCTACTGCACAGCGAGATTTACAGATAAAATAAACGGAAGATTTAGAGTTTCCTTGTCGGGGCATTTCGTCCTAGTACTTACAGCCAGCAAAGGGACGGCTGACTCTGCATTACACGTTTGTCTATGAATTCCTATTTAAAGGTTTACCGCTTTTTCTTAGGATCAAAGCAAAAATTGAATCAGTAAATAAAAATTGACAAGTTTCCGAAAATTCCTCGTCTAGTGCAAATATATTAAATAGAGCCTCTATTAAACAAATGGTGATTTTAAAATAAAACATGAATTAATTTAGAAAAATATATTATTCTTGTACACAAACGAGCCCTTACGTGTGTTTTTATATAAAGGAAATAAGTTAGCACGCGGAAAACAAGTAACAACTAAATAACTGGAGGTTTAAACGCCCTGGGTAAAACAGTTGATTGGTAACAATCAGTCTTGTCTACAAATATGAACTCTATGAATATTTATTTTAATTACTTTATTCAGTTAAGGATAACGAAGGTAGAATTTCAGAGCAAATGTACTCTCATTCACGAAAAGAAAACACCCTCAATACACATGTCCGAGATTCGAACCGTGGCATGCAAACTAGATTAGATGAGCTTGACGTTTAGTTCACGTGGTCATCAATGCGTGTTTAAAAATAAAATTGTTTGTCTAAGGTAAAACATAAACCTCAAGAGTTTAGCTATAGTCCAATTTTCGTAGGAAGAACCTTATCTGATAGCTAGAAAAGTTATCTATTTTCACGTATTCATACGTTAAGTCATGAGATCTTTAGCTGTTACTTTTGATAGATATTATCAATACATATAAACAAACAATAATAGTATCGTAAAATGTGATCAATGTTGACCGTGAAAAAGTATATTTGTATTTTATAAAGGTTTCGTGGTGTTGTAATCCTGCTGTAGTTACATCTGCAGTTCCCAGGACTAAGCCGGACTAATCATAGACTAAGATGGCTGTTTAGCGGACAGCTATTGCATCACACTTCCATCGATAAACAGCTTAGTGAAGGAAGCCAACAAGAGAACGAGTAGTCCAAAATAATAAAAATAGAAACTTTGTCCCTATCCAAAGTGTTTTGATTGGAGGCGGAACTTGAATAATGTCCGAATGTTCATCCCCTAGCCCCGCCAATAGGATTATCTTGGCCAACTATCGATTTTAAATCAACCGGTTTATCATGAGTGAAGCAACAAGTCACGCACCACCCGGTTGCTTTGGAGTTGGCAACATTGGATTGTTTTTCAACAGTTGCCTGGATTAATTAATGATAGAGGACCGTGTTCACCGGAGGACACGCAGATAAAGTCGTTTGGTCAGGTTTATCGAGGTTTGAATCCCGGTTGGATGAACTAATGGTGGTTTTCTCCACATAGTTTCCTGCTTTCCCTATACGCAAATTCGCGTACATTTCCTCTGAAATTGTATCTTTCTCGTATTCATCCCATTAGTATAAATCGGCGAATAACCCCACCGTGGCACACATGAATATATAAATATAATATATACATATTATACATATACTATATATTATATAAATGTAATATTATATATACTTATATATAATATATAGTATATAATTATATATTATATAAATATTGAATTTATTATATATTAATATATAAATATATATACATATTCATGTGTGCCTATATAATATATATTATGTATGCTATATATAATATATAGCATACATAATATATATTATATAGGCGCACATGAATATGTATATATATTAATATATAATATATATATAGGTGTGTGTGCTACTGTGTGGTGGGACAATTTATACTAATGGGATGAAGACGAGAAAGATAGAATTTAAGAGGAAATGTACTCGAATGTGCGTGTAGGTGAACGCAAGCTAATTTCTCTCTACATTCTAACGCGCGACTGGTTTCAGGTTTGATTCTATTAATTTGTTAAGTAAGTATGATATGTAATACCTATATAATATATTAAGCCTGTGGGAACCTTCAAAATTTTGAATCTCAATAAATCTTAGAATCGAATTCAATGAGCTTAGCTCAACATTCGAATTTATAATTTCCATACTTAATTAACAACTCAAAATAATTAGACCGGAAACCAGTTATGTGATAAAGTGAATAGAGAAATTAACTTGCGTTCCATGTTGTAAAGGAATGACGCTGTGGGACAATTATTGTTTGTGACAGTGAATATCTTATATTATGATTGAAAAGTGATGTGATCTTTATTGATTTTTAACATTTAATAAAAGTGCCATTTATTACCTATTTTTTAATAAACTTAAAATGTGTCTAAAATGTTTATTAACATTTAAAAAAATATTTTATTATTGAATTGGATTCGGAATCTTACCGTTGAAAAATATTCAACACTGATTTGATTTGAAACATTTTCTTAGTAATCACAATATAAATTAATAGATTTAGATATGAATATATTTTTAAAATAACATATTTTATCAATTTTTTTTAAAGTATGGGGTTCGACTAGGATTCGATCGATAAAATAAATTTAGTATGAGAATCAATTCCGATTCGACTCGACAATTTTTTAAGGCATGAGATTCAATTCGATTCGGATACGACTCCAACATTTTTTTGTAGGCATGAGATTTGATTAAAATAAGTTAGCTAAGATTCGATTTGAAATTGAAAATGATGGATTCACACAGGCTTTATATACATATATATATAATCACCACGTTTTACTATGGGCTCAGGCTATACGCATATTTACTAATTACGTTAATGTGGTAGGGATGAGGAAGATTGAATTTAGAGTAAGTTTACCTACATTATCTTAAAAATTGGTTCGTATCTGAAACGATTAATTTGTTTTAGGTCTATTATGAAAATGTTTCAAATCAAATCTTTGTTGAATATTTTACATTACTTCCCACCCCAACCAGCCCAAGACTCCTTTTTTTTTTTTTAAAGCACTGCGTCTTACTACCCGTTCGGGTTATGTGATTATACCGTTGTGCACTAATTTCACTAAAGGTTTTAGAGATTAGGAAGGTTATATTTAGCGGAAGTGTACCCGAATTTGTGTGGAGGGAGAGTAGAAATCCATTCAAGGAAAACCACCCTCAGTACACCCGACCATGATTCGAACCCAGATATCCCCATAATCGGCAGTCAAGACTATTGCGAGTCAGACGCCTTAGTCCAAGCAGCCATCAAAGAGGGTCATATACAAATAAATACTCTAGTAAAACGGGTTATATTTATGTACAATTTAAAAAAATAAAGATACACATAGCCTGCAGATATAGGGGATGGGAAAATGGCCTTGAAACTTTACTTAGAGGACTAGGTTTCGATCCTCAACCACGGATACCCAGGGAGTTTTTTATTTCCATAGTGTGGTTTCCCATCCCATACCCTCTCGAATTTTGTTGCATTTATTTAAAATTAAGTCGGCTCAAAATGTTTCCTTGAAGGTTAGAGAATAGCTCACTGGTTTTCAGCAGGTGGGCTATGTTTGTAAAAAAAAAAAAGGGGCTGTAGGGGGTTATTATGATAACATCAACTTATTTAATAACACATATGTGGTTAAATATTTTGGGAGTCACGCTCTGATTAAAATTTTTACGAAATTGTGTTAAACAATATTTCTCAATGTTGTCTTAAAAACCAAAATAAAAAGGAAAAAACAAATACATGCAATTAATTATATTTATAGGGGAGTTATAAAATAATTTGACTCAAATTGTATCCCCAATCCCACCTCGTTCACTTACCAGGCCATCCCACCTCTCCCTTGGGCCCCCTCGGTCCCGGCTCGCCGTGAGCCCCCGGGGGGCCTCGTACCCCTGACTCTCCTGGAAAGCCCCTGTCTCCTCGGTCTCCCTTGTTCCCCTCCAACCCCCGCATGCCCGGGGAGCCAGGGGGGCCAGGGGACCCCGGCGGACCAGGGGGGCAGTAATCACGGGTAGCGGAGCAGAACCCCTGGATTGCTACCAGCTGGAACAAAACACAATCAATCAATGAACATGGGGCTACATAGTCCCACGACTTACAAACTAACTTAACATGAAACATCACATCTAAGATATAGTGGCAGATGAACTTCATTTCAATATTTAATTTGATTAATAATAAAGTTAAAAGTTATTTTAAAACTTAAAATGCGCATGAGTATAAATGGGTGGTTCGTGGGTTGTTACCAAGGCTAGAAATACTTGATAGGATTGTACCAGTTAATCATTTCCTCCTACTCAGTATCATTCTTTCCTATAAAGTTAGTAAGCATACATTCAATAGTTACATTATTGTGTGTGTGGTTGTCCAAACGGATATCCAGGAAGAGGTACAAATTTACTAGTACAATCTCGTCTAGTCTTGCTTGCCCTGGTAACAACCCAGTTCCTGTTTGTGTTCGTTCCAAACCAAGAATATTACCAAATGTGTCCGATACTGTGGATAGTGCATCTGCCTATTGAAATAAGGGTCTTAAGTTCGCTTATCGGCATGGCCGAAAAATATATAATTGTTGATATCTGGTCGTTTCCTTTTCCCAGTTATGACTTAAGAGCCGAGAGGCTGACTGTTGTGTCTGTTCTATAATTAGTCTGATACTCGTGTATTGGTATAGTCAGTTGGTTTAGAAAGTGCACGTTAAATACCACGAAACGTTACAAACAATTACAAATGAACGGTTCATTGTAAAGGTTAAAAGAGGCCTCTTTAGAAAGATGTTCGCTACATCTGCACGGTCGTGTAGAGCTCAGAAACTCAAAATACTGTATATTCCTTCTTCCCCGAATACAATTTGTTGGAATTTCTGTTGATGACATCTTTGAGTGGTTGGAAAGAGAAAGGATGTGGACGGAGGCTCCTATGCTGTTACAGGCGCTAGTATAAAACACCGGGATCGAAAACATTGCACAGATTTTCTCACGTTTATGTTTTGCTGGCCAGTTCCAATCGACAGTTTGCATTACTGTGGAGTCACACGTTCGCCGAGAAACTAACGCAGAACAGAAAAATGGTCACGTGACGAGTTCTAAGCCAATCACAAGCTTTCTGCCTAATCGGCGCGAGCTGTTCCGCTAAAGTTCAACTCATCTCTACTTTGTCGGATCTGCCCGAGTTGTTCGGCACAGGAGAACCAATCCAATCTCAGAACCAACCATCTTAAATCAGTGCGCATGCGTATTTGACAACGCATGAGCTCTACAGCCAGAAGCTAGCAGACAGCTTCGTTGGCCGTTGTGAGGAGATTTGAAATAACTCGTTAATGTAAAGCTTGTATCGATGTATTGGATTGTGCCACGACACAGCGTTATAATTTGAAAACATCCATCGGGAGAATGATCTAAAATATATGTTTATCTACTAGAAAATAAAATAGGTTGATAACCAGATGTTTTAAGTTAGCGTTGCAATGCATCATGGGTCAACATACAGAGTGTGAATTGCTGCGCCACTGAGGTAGATCCTGATTTATATGTTCGGCAAACGTGTGAATTAAGCTGTACTTGAATCAGTAAAGTATTAAAGAGCAGATTTACAACCACAACGATGGCCACGTGGACAAAGGCGTCTACATACTCCGTATCCGTAAGGTCCGCAATCAACAATAGTAGAGCGACCCCACAGTAACAGATTTCTCTGTCCACAAAGTCCTGATTCGTTGTCCGTACTACTCCGCATAAATGGGATCAACTTTAACTTTATGTCGTTGCGGACGGCTGCAACGACCCAATATCAGATAAAAAAACAAACAAATGAGCATCGATGTGTAAATCAAAATGAAACGTTTGCCATTTTCTAAAAGTATCATATTTTAATTTAAAACCTTTAGTTGCGATTAATAGAAAACTTCAGTAGATTAAGAATATCTTTTATCTCAACCAAGAATATTAAACAAAAAGATAAAAGTTATGAAAATGTTGGTTTTGTTTTATAAAGTTTATTGAAATAGTTTTATTTCGACGAATTTTATTGGATAAAATATTATACCTCCCTATTGGTTGACACAAGGTCAGGTGATTAAGAACATGGAGAGAATGAATGAAATTAAAATTCGTAAGTGATTAAAGGTTGGAGTGTGGGGGGGGGGGGGGGGAGAAAAGGTAAGTGATTTTTGCAGTTTTTATATCAAAGCTTTTTTTTTTGTCGAACTGAATCAAATATTTCTTCAGTAAAAATATAGAGTTTAATTTTATTAATAATATGGTGACCTCAACATGCTCGAATATTTGTCAAATATGTCTTAAAATTTAATGACAACTTTTTGTGTTTATTTAAAAAGTTTTTCATCTAATGCCACTAGTTCATGGCAGAATCCAACAACTGTTTAGGTCACCATGTGAAGAAAATTAGAATATATTTCTACTGAATATGTCAGGCTTAAAATACAATGGGCTGTGTCCTTCTCTGGAACTACTTCTTTATTCTGTTGACGCTTACATTCCCTTTCCCCCTTCAACTACAACCACCCCTTATCATGTCAATAAGAAATATGTAAAAGAAAATTACGAAGCTTCTCATCTTAAGGTAAAATGGAAAGCTCGCTTCTAGTTCTCAAATATCTTAAAAAACTTTATGTTGTGAGCCTTCATAAAATTACTTTATTTGTTAGAAGAAAGCTTAATCTAGAGGCCTTTTTCGTTAGTCCTAGTCTCATAGCTCCGCAAGTATACTTAAAGACTAATTTAAAATTAGATAAATTTACATTTTCGCACATTTATTTTACTAATAAAACTCAAACTATAGGGTTGTTAAAGAAAAAGAGCCCTGTTGGAATCTTTTGACTTTATTTTGGCGTGAACCATATTTTTAAATTAAAGAATCGTAGAATTAAATATTGTGTCAGAGCTGAACGCCTGCGTGATGATTACTCGCTTAGCGAGGCAGCCCCCTCGAGGACTTTAGACCACGTTCAGACGGGGCGGATTCGTCAGTGCAGTTTGATCCGCGCGGAATTTGGTAGCTGTTCAGAAGTAGTGGAATCCGTGCCAAATATAAAAGGAAAGTTAAATAAAACATCGATAATATTTACAAAACCAAAATCTTGACAGTTATAGTACGGATAGTACAGAGAGCCTGATAGTCGCGGGCCTACTGTTATTATATAATATAAATATATGTGATAATAGCTAATAATAAATATCTGTAATTAAGAGCAAACCTACCAAGTACGTTCTTTTTTTCCAATGAACCCCCGGCGTCGGCGAATAGTTCCACCAATTCTGTTCAAGCTAGTTTTTTACTAAATATTCTTCACATTCCATGTCCAATATGGAAGGACTTTTCCACCCCTCGCCAACAAAATGTTCTGTATTGAAACGCTCTATAATTCACTCCAAACCATGCCGAATCCGCTCGTCAACTGAACGCTCTAATTGAAATTCATAGAACTAGAGCCGCGCGGTATCGAGTTTCTGGCGGTCGGTCAGCGGAGACCGCTCGGATGATAGCACCGCACCACCTCGTGTGAATGAATGTATGGAGCTCAATACAACTCGAGCCGCGCGGTATCGAGTTTCTGGCGGTCGGTCAGCGGAGACAGCTCGAACGATTACACCGCTCCGCCTCGTGTGAACGAATATCTGGAGCTCAATACAACTCGATACCGTGCGGTTCCATCCGGGCTCTTAGGCCAATTCCACACTAGCGGTTAAAACGCGGCGGTTTTGCCGCTAGCTTACGCCCCCAAACTCTTGAATCTACACGTGACTGTCAAAAAGCAACTGTTAAACAGCTACTATAAAACGCTACTGATTCTACACTAGCGGTTTAAATGCCACGGTTGTCGCTTCCACTTGTGCAGAATGGTTTAAAAATTGACATTGTCCAGACCGGCTGTATTGCGGGACTTATTTTATTGGAGGAAAGTCTTGAAAAATAAATAAATTATAAGACTCTTCAAAAGAGACGTTGGTGGACTCACCCTACATTATCGAACCGTCAAGGACAGTTTCATATTATGTTTATGAATCACAGAATGTACCCAGAGAAGTTATTGTTGTACTATAGAATGTCTGTGGTTTCATTTGATGATCTACTTGGGTTAGTGAATGAAAATATTGCAACACGTGATACCATCTTGAGGAAGAGTATTTATTAATCCTGCTGAAAAACTTGTGACATTGAGACACAAATGCCTGATAACGCCTGGTGTAGTTCGATTCGCGTTTCTACCGCTAGGTGGTTGTAACGTACCAGAGATAGCGGCTGGTCTAGACGAAAACTTATTTATTCAAAGGCGCGGTTGCTAGCGTTTTAACTGCTAGTGTAGAATAGGCCTAAAGTTTACTGAGCTACGGAGTGTGCTGACGAGGCGTTAGTCTCACGAAAGAAGGGTAGGTTGGGGCTCAAACCACTGACCGGTTCACTGAGGTGAGTTTATCATACATGGTTTCCCTCTCTCCATTAACAAGAATTCGGATATTTTTCTTCACAGCTACACCTTCTCAATCCGACCCCACTAGCGTATGCCGGCTATCCCGCACGAGTGTTATGACGCGGGAAACCCCCTCGCTACAACAGGTCCACCACTACCAACACCTCTAGTCCTCAAGATACACCAGGTGTTCCAACACCTCTAGTCCTCAACATACACCAGGTGTTCCAGCTCTTCTAGTCCTCAACATACACCAGGTGTTCCAACACCTCTATCCTCAACATACACCAGGTGTTCCAGCTCTTCTAGTCCTCAACATACACCAGGTGTTCCAGCTCTTCTAGTCCTCAACATACACCAGGTGTTCCAACTCCTTTAGTCCTCAACATACACCAGGTGTTCCAGCTTCTCTAGTCCTCAACATACACCAGGTGTTCCA
>CABFWB010001926.1:103973-121124 GCA_902151455.1 Timema bartmani | reverse complement strand
TTTTTTTTTTTTTTCAAATTCCATGATGGGTTGGGGTATTTGCCCCCTTATACCCCTCAACGCACCCTCTCTACTTTCACAATAATACGAGGGATTTAAAAAAAAACCGGGGGGTGGGTTATCACAGTGTGTCGCTCCCGATTTCGAGTGACACATGACCTTTTTTAGCTCCCTCTTTTTCTACGCTCCCCCTCCCCTCCTTTCCCGACGACAAGTCCTTTGAATATTGTTCTGATGGGAGGGGGAGTTTGAAAGCGAGGGGTGCACTAGAAATCGTACACGAGAAAAGTATTGAGATGGGAATGGATCATGTCTCTAAACGGAGGCATCGAGAGTGAAAATATAAACTGTAATAACGTATCGTGGAAAAGTACGATAAAACATTGGAAGCCCATAAATCCCGCAAATCCTACGTATCAAAGCGCTTCAGTAGTGTATGTATGAGAGAGAGAGGGGGGGGGGATAAAAAGGAATATAAAACAAATGTTTATGTTAGGGAGTATCCTACAAGCTATAATTAGAAAGTATTGTGATGATATTAACAGATTAATTGAAGGATATGCATCTAATACATCAGCGGTTACCAAACTGTGGTACGTAGGCACTTCGTCGGTGGCCCATGGGCTAGCCAAAAGTAGACATTTTATTATTTTTCTCCATATATTTTTTCAAGTGGCGCTGGAGCTCCCGATATTCAATTGTTAAGGCGTTTGCCTACATGTCACGTAGCGGCAAGTCGAGATAGTACTACTCATGTTAATATATTTAGGTTTTATTTGGCGGGTTTTAAAGATGTAACATTGAAATAAATAGTATGTATTTCTAAATAATTTCGAAAATAAACTTACATCATGCCAATTTTTATTTTATCTTGAAGTAGTTTTTTTTTAACTTTTTTTTAACCGTTTACAGCTCAGGTTATTTGTTTTATTCACTAAAATGGCAAGAAAGTCTTCCTTCCAAGATGTATATTAATAAAATCCGTAGAAGCAAATGTCTATGAGGAAACAATAAAAATCTTAATTTGAAATGCAAGTCAATGTTGTCCAGGCGCAAATAGGGAGTGTGTATACTCGTCAGCGGAAGTGTTAGAGGATAAACAAGAGATTCTTGCAGGGTGAACTGCTCATTTTATTCCCTCTCTTTCTATTTCATACATTGGCGTCCAAGTGTGAGAGTGCTTAGATGTAAAAAGAAACATTCATCGTTAATAATCGTAACTTTAAAGAAAGAAGGCAAGGGTAAGGTATGCAAGCTTTTTACAAATGGTAAGTTCTTTACGTATTTTGAGAAATGTAATTAAAGTTTAGGAACTGCTGCAATATATGAACAAACATCAAACAAAATATTATGAAAAACATTTACCCGTAACATGGAAACTATTTAAAAAAAATAACTATTGCAAGTTAGAGTTTTGATAGTATCCTGTTTCAGTGGTCGAATGGTCTAAGGCGTCGATAAGACTGGATTTCCAACGACGGGAAGATCAGGGTTGGAATCCCGCTCGGCTCTACTAAAGAGGTTTTTTCGTAAATGTTTTCAAATTCCCTTCACGCAAATGTGGATACACTTAATATAAATTCAAACTTACTCATCCCTAATACATTGGCGTAGTTAGACGCAGTGCTAACAAATTTTCTTTTTTATAAATACTATCTTAACTGTATATATAATTTAACGGCGCTTAACGTAAGTGATACTGATTCTGAGACGGAACTTTTAGTTAAGTATCTCGCCCGTTTTCACAAGAAGTTATGAATAACTTTGACCCCAATAATGGCCATCTTGCCCCAATACGATTCGAACCAGTGCGTTTAGGGTCACTAAATTACGTTTAAAGGTAAACGATCTAGATTCTAGAAGATCCTGCCCACAACAAATGTCAATACTCAAATAACGTTTTTATTTTTTATATGTCATGTTTTTGAAATAATGGTAGATCGATTGAATAAATTGTCTCTTGAAATGTTCTTCGTATATCCATTAAACGATCGATAGCAAATACAAATAATGTTAAATATGGCATTTTATTTTCCCCGAATATAAAATGTTATTTGGTAGGTTAAATAAAAAAAGAATAATATAGCTTAGAGTAAATTGTGACATTTGCATAATGTTTTATTCATACACTACTAATAATAAAATTATTCTCGAATGAACCTTGCAAATTGCCCCAAAAGAAAAAACAAACTACCATGAAATTTTATATTTTAGACTACTTTGAACAAAAAATTGAAAAATAAAAACTAGTTGAAAGCGTAACAATATTAAACGTTTTTATTTATCCGCTTCAGTGGTGGAAAGGCCTAAGTTGTCACTCGGGTTAGAATTGCGTGATGACGGGGTTTGAATCCCGGTTGGGTCTATTTAAGGTGGTTTTCTCTAAATTGTTTCCCCTTCTCCTTTCATACAAATTCGGGTATATTACCTCTAAAATGCTTCCTTCCACATCCCTAACCCATATGCGTATAACCTGAACAGGTAGTAAAACATGGTGAAAAAAACAAAACAAGAAAAAGTTTTTCTTTCAATATGAAATTTTTTGTACTTGAATTAACATATAATGTTTTATTTATAATTTTGTATGAAGTATTAAAGTTTACCTAAAATAAGTTTTATATATTAAAAATAAACTTAATTTTGATATTTTAAAAACCAAACAATATAGACTATTAGAAACGCCATTTATTTATTTCCTCCAGACGTTCTTGTCAATCAGAGCTTATACGGGCTTTCAGGAGACGTTTAGTTCAACTTTTTTTTTTCATCTCACCTCGAAGCGAAGTGATTTACTTTATGTTAATTAGGCGGTGTGTGTGTTCAACTAATGCAAGTAGACGACGAGAGGGTGTTTGTGAATTCCTCTCCCTCTTTGCTGACAGTTAAAACAGAAATCCGAGCTCGGTGCGTAACAGCTGTTACCAAGCCGCCATGCCAGTCTGCCCCACGACACTAGCGCCCCTCACGACACGAATGTTAACAAACGACGCTCGGTAGCGCACGTCATGTTATGACATGTGACACTCCTAGTAACACATGTGAAGATTGACTGTTTCGGCAACCGTTTGCTGATGAATTCGTAACTGTCAAATTATTTGTTAATATTTATTTTCGTGTGCATTATTTTTGTGTCGTATTTAATACAAACATCTGATACTTGGTAAAAGAAACATATTTCAGTTAATATTTCCTTTTAAAACCAATTAAAACCTCTAATAAATGCATTTAACGCCAAATTTTTATCCTTCGAAGCAATGTTATGTAACATAACAAGGTTTCAGTATATTTATAAATATTAATGATAAAATTAAAATTTACAAGATAATAAACAATCCTATGACACAAAAATTAATATAGTTTGCACTTTTTTTTACCCTTGGCTGTTCTTCTAAAATATATACCCCAGAATAAACTTCAAAATGGAAAATTGCTTATTTGTGTACGAGCCCCACTAATATAATATTATAATATATTTGATATAGTCATTATAAATAATACAATAGTATATAATACATATTAACTTAAGAGAAAATAGTAATATTATGTTTTCATATTAAACATAATCCTCGAAGCCATTCTAGAAATAATGACTTCATGACAATTTAAAAAAAACTTTACCCGTGCTTTTACACTTAAGACTTTAGCTAGACAAATAAAAACTTAACATCATATCGTATACAAAATCAGTTTAACTTTGTTTGGACTAACTTAAACTTAACATATATTTTAGTAACTCTTGTAATACAGTACATATGCTATGGATTTTGAAAATACACTTTTTTTCCCACATAACATAGCATTGTGTAATATATTTACTGTTTTGGAAATTCAATATAATTTTTTTAAATATGTTACAGCTCAGAACTACCACAAAAATGATCTCATAATATGTAATTTTGAATATACAATATATACGATGAGCATCAGACTCAGTATAAGCAGGTAACCTGGAATCTATATAATACAAAGATGTCCAACCTTTTCTCAGTTAAAGGTCGCATACATTCTTGTGGAATTGGCCTAGGCCAAAGACAAGTAAGAAACAGACTCTCAACCTTACGGGGTTTTCGCTGCGCTCCTTTTGCCAGCTTGAGTCCTTCAGCACTGGGCTTCGCTAGTGTCACTGCTGGGTGATAATAGGACTAACCGCAGCGATCCTAGTGGTGAAGGACTCAAGCTGCCAAACGGAGCGCAACCATTTTAACCTGGAGGTTGAGTGTCTGGGTATATTAGTTGCCTGTGGCCGGGGGCCATAATGAAATTTATAATACCTAATGTCCAGATATAGTACACACATACATCTCATTTAGCTTACACCTACATATTTCGAGCTAACACCAACAGTTTGACAAGTAAGCAGTTATTGGTTTTCGTTTAATTTTATGAAGTTGAAATTGTTTCGTTGGTGTGGCCACTGCACCAAGAAAGGTCCACGACTGGTGACAGTCTGAGAAAAACAACCTAGATTATGGTGTCTCATTTTGGTTGAAACTATAAGAATGAAATTACATCCCTTAGCCCCTCCACTAAATGTAGCTGTCAAATTAAAGGTTTTTTCCCCCAGTAGTGCTACTTGTCCTAAAACATTCACCTTTAATTTTGATTGGCCACACAACAATACTAGTGACACTAACAAGATGTCACACACAATCATGTGAAACACGAAACATTCTTGACTGGTGCTATTCAAATAGCAAGAGGACAATGTTCTAGAAACTGCTGGTGTTATTCACACAGTAAAAGGACAATGTTCTATAAACTGCTGGTGTTATTCACACAACAAGAGGACAATGTTCTATAAACTGATGGTGTTATTCACACAAGAGGACAATGCTCTAGAAACTGCTGGTGTTATTCACACAATAAAAGGACAATGTTATATAAACTGCTGGTGTTATTTACACAACAAGAGGACAATGTTCTAGAAACTGCTGGTGCTATTCAAGTAGCAAGAGGACAATCAGTCGCCAAGACAGGCAAGCAATCTTACACTCCCTTACCTTTGTATGGTCCGAGTTTCAATTAGACTATCAATCTGAGGATTAAGGTTCCTGGTTAATCAGTCATAAGATGGACTACTAAGTGGAGGATGTAGGATCCGGGTCAGTCGGTCGTGAGATTGTCTACTAAGTGGAGAATGTAGGGTCCGGGTTAATCGGTCCTGAGATTGACTACTAATTCGAGGATGTAGGGTCCGGGTTAGTCGGTCGTGAGATTGACTACTAAGTGGAGGATGTAGAGTCCGGGTTAGTCGGTCGTGAGATTGACTACTAATATTGACTACTAAGTGGAGGATGTAGAGTCCGGGTTAATCGGTTGTGAGATAGGCCGAGGAATAAACTTTACACAACCCTTTAATGTTCCACGAGGAAAGATCCGCAAAAAATGTTAAAATTATTTGAAAATTTCATAGGTGTAAAATGGGCCATGCACATTTTATTTCTGAGAAAAGTAATTACACCCATATCATGGTGGGGTATGGTTTCGATTCCAGGTTAAACCTTTGTGCCTTAAAGTGTACATATCATAATACAACTGTGGGCTTATCTAAGAATGCATTTTGTAAACTCTAAAACATATTTAAAAAAAAGTTTGTTGGTTTAGCGATGTTTTTAAAAGTAGATATGAAAGTAAAACTTCTAGAGCTACTTTGAAATCTCCAAGACACAAACCGAAATTAGTTCTGTGCCTTTGCCAACCTTGCTTCAATCATAGTTGTACAGTATTTCACTAAAAACTTTAACATTTACTACTTTAAATATATATTATTTATAAGAGTATTTCCATCTTTAAACCATAGTTCCATTTGTATTAAAAAAACTGTAAATACTAAACACGTATTAAAACATTCAAGATTATGAAGATTTTTTTTTTTTATTTTTCCACATTTATGGAGGAGATTAAATGCACGTTTAGTTTATCGTATAGACCTTATATTACGTATCAAAATTCATGTAAGTGGATAAACACATAATATATTATGTTAATCTAGGTACCTATACATTTTTAAAAACTATTTTAAATATTTATTTATACAAAAAAAAAACATTCCATAGGAATGATTATTAATACCCATTAACAAAACATGCTGGTAATAATTATGTTAGTGGATTTTATGCTGTACGAAACAGATTATAAATTGTTATAATTGTCAGTTTGTCATCGATGGTATTATTTTGTAGGGGTGTGCAAGACTTCGAAATGTCTAAGTCGACATTCTCCTTCGTTTTTACTTCAGATAACCACAAAAACCTTTTATGCCTTCAAAACATTTCAAAAGAAGAAGAAAAGTGTAATATATTCTGAACCAATTTGAAATATTTCACTTAATATTACATATGTCAATATATTTATTTTTTAGAAGATAGAACTGTGATTAAATGACATCTCTAAAGAAAGCGTCGATAAAGTAAGATAGGAAAGTTATTATAGAAAATATATATGACAAACCAACTATATTCCGTGATATACTTTATATAATTATAAACTACATTATAGCTCCCACGATGTTGAGTAGGGATTCTGCACAGAGCTCCATTTATTGCCAACAGATGGTAAGCGTGTCTCATTTTGGTGAATGGCTTGATCGGCCACAAATTATATACAAAGAAAATTATTTGAAATATGTTGTTAATATTGAAATTCAAATCCTTGATATCAATAAGTAGGGTAGATCTACCCCTGATATATTTATAAAAATTCACCAGCATTATTTTGCTCAAAATAAAAAATCTTGTCAATTTGTAACATCATGAACTGACGGTCATTGGTATGAAGGAAATAACCCATAATACATTCTTTTCAGTTACGTTCTTCCTTCTTACATACAAATTATAACATATGTATCCAACATATAACTAGTAACTATGAAGACTTTAAAAGTGTAATTGTGATAGATATAAATACAAATAAATTTAAATATGCTAGCATAAAATTATAAGAATTTTTTCTCTTTATACCTTTCTCATTACGTAGATATAATTAATGGACAATTTAAAATTTACAAGTTACAATAAAAACCTCATATTTTACTTCTGCTTCTTCATTTGAAAAGTTACATTCGCACACCCCTATCATTTTGTATCATACTTAAGATCAAAATATAAATAGTCGAATTATTTCTTGATAGCCTTCAAAATATATTTTATGAAAATTATTGATGAGAGTGGTAGTTCTTATAATTTTACATTTAAAAAAAACGCCAGCCTTTATCATGTTTATTTTACAGTTCATTCGGAAATCCTTTGACAAGCTAAAATCATTTAAGATGGGCACGTTAAGCCAAAAAAGATACAGGGTTCAAATCTCGGTCGTATATACTCTTTCAAATATATAATTTCAGATTATTGAATATTTTTCGAATGAATTACTGCGCTGGATGGTTGTCCTAGTTGTTGGCTGTTTTATGACACTGAAGATTCACTAGTTGTGGTTTGTACTCGTAGTTGTGGAGTCTAAAAAGCCGGTGACAGACTGACGTTTTGGTCGATGCGACACAAACGCCGCGACCAGGTATCTCTAGTTTATTGCATTGTTTCGTACGAGAGTGGTCAGACTAGCGACACAAACGCCGCGACCAGGTATCTCTAGTGTATTGCATTGTTTCGTACGAGAGTGGTCAGACTAGCGACACAAACGCCGCGACCCTTCTCATATGAAACAATGCAATACACTAGAGATACCTAGTCGCGGCTGTTTGTGTCGCTAGTCTGACCACTCTCATATGAAACAATGCAATACACTAGAGATACCTGGTTGCGGCGTTTGTGTCGCTTCGACCAAAACGTCAGTCTGTCATCCGCCCTAAGAGCGTGAAATGTGACGGGTTTAGATTATGTACTCAGACATTTCAGTTGGTAGAGCATTAGCGTGTTGAACAAAGGTCTGGGGTTCGAATACGTGTGGGGCATATTTTTTAATTGTACCCTTCAGCTATCCTGAAAGTGAGCAAGCTTACCTTACACGGTTCTACTATGGCTCCGTTTATAATATAGGGCCATAGTGTAAACTGTCAAGGTAAGACTGCTACTGTTCAATACAAACGGAGTGTACAACAGGTTCCTATAAAATTTAATTTACATTGAGTTTACCATATCATTTGTTTACAAATACGCAACCGGCCAGAAAAGTAATATCAATAAAGTAAAAATTTATTATAGTCCAATCTTAAAATATATACTTTTTTAACTATTTATTTGGCACCGAATATTACTACCTGTTCAGGTTATATGCATATGTACTAATTATGCTAATGAGCTAAGGATGACCGAGGCTGAATTGAGAAAAGTGTACCCGAATTTGCGTGAAGGGAGAGTAGAAAACCATTTGGTAAAAACCACCTTCAGTGCACCCAACTAGGATTTAAACCCGATATCCTTGTCATCAGCAGTCTGGTCTAACATTAGAGTGACCCCTTAGACTATGAGGCCACCGAAGCAGGTTGTTGTTTTTATTGAATATTCATTTTAAAGCGACATGCTCAAGCACCCTTCTTGTCCTCCTGTAGATACAACCCTTTATCCCTCTGCCCCATTATTTGATCTGTGACGGAGCAAGAAATTCAAGAATGTGAACAGAGTGGAGTCGACTCTCGGAAGTACATCTTCAATACAATATGGTCGTGGGCGGTTGCGTAGGAGAATAAACCGTACTGTGGTGTGTTCGATTTTAATACGCCCTCTTACTGTGTGTTTCGTAAAGAGAACAAAGAGAAATTATAACGAATTGAACTCGGTCACGAAAGGATGAATTACATTAAAATGTAATTTGAGTTCGAACCGGTTAGCTATATCCTTTCAAAATGACATCAAGCACTAATTATAAAAAAGCATATGATTAATAGTTTTACAAAATTCGTCAAGACTTACTAAACAAATATAAATGGAACGTTTTGTTCTGCCATCTCTATTCTACAAAGCCATTTTAGCAACAAATTACTATTTCAAATATTTATTCAAACAAATTGTTACTTAAAATAAAACCAAGCAATGCTAGTACCGGTTCCACTTAAATATAAACAAAGAGACTCAATAGAGCTTTGTAAGAGAATAATCTCTGGAATATATTTTGATTTTAAAAGATCTGGATGATGTATTTTAACCTTATTTAATAAACAGTATTAAACTAAACGCATGTGCGTTTTCAGTTTTTTAAATCCATTTTTAATTTAATCGTCAGTTAAATTATTATTAGCTTCGGTGGCCATATGGTCTAAGGCAGGGGTTTCTAATTTTAAAGTTCCCGAAGGCCACTTTTTTTTTACATCCCGTCTTACTAGCTATCTGTTCAGGTTATACGCATATGTACTAAATACGCTAATAAATTGGGGATGATGAAGGTTGAATTCAGAAGAAGTGTACCCACATCTGTGTGGAGAAAGAGTGGAAAACCATTTAGGAAAAACCATCCTCAGTACACCCGACCGGGATTCGAACCCCGATCTCTTTGTCATGGGTATTCTAGTCTATTGCGAGAGTGACACCTTAGACTATGCGGCCACCGAAGCAGTTAGGGGCCAAAATTGAATCCACGAGTCGTGGTGGGGCCGCATCATAATCGGTTAATTTTTGTCAAGTTATGCAAACACGAGAAGAGGTACTTAATTGTGAATTAAATAGGAAGGGATAATTTAAACTCGTTTAGTTACATATTAAACAAAGTTTACGACTAAAATATATCATCTTTGATACGCCAATATAATATAGCAGATGTAAGGAAGAAATTAAACACAAATATTAGTTGTAGCAAGTCAAAACTTTCCATTTCTCGACTAAAAACATCAATTTTACCACAGTAGATTTTTACTTTTCCAAGAAACTTCGTGGACCACGAAAAAATATATTCGGTGTTCAAATTCCGGTCGGGTGTACTAAGAATAGATTTTCATGGTTTAATTCACTTTTTCAAATTAAGTGTGAAAATAAAGTCCATCTGTGGAAAAGCACTCTTATAGGTATTAACGATCTTAAAGATTCTTTCTAAAAGCTGAAATGTGTCATTACAATAAAATTATATGTTGAGCCCGTGTTTCGGATGAGTGAAAGTATTTACTCTTTTCGGACCACTATTTTTATGTTGGCCGGGACTGTACCTGGTAGAAAAGATGGTACACGACCACACCAAGAGAACATGCCATCAACTTCAACACAACAGCAGGACAACACTCCTCGAATTATTTCTTGTATTGTACATCTTATTTTTGTCATTCGTAATTAGCTTTCTTACACTCATTTCGGTGGTCGAATGGTCTAAAGACGTCACTCCAGCAACAGAATTATACCATCGTGACGGGGGTTCGAATACTGGTCGGGTGTACTGAGGGTGGGTTTTCATAAAAGGTTTTACACACGCTCTCTTTAATCAAATACAGGTACACTTCCTCTATATTCAAGCTTCATCGTGACGTTCCTTGTTTTTTCCATTGTGGTAAAAACATCCACAGTATACACGACCAGGATAGAAACTCAGACCTCCCACGTCACCGACAGATACGATTAGACGAGCGTGACATTTAGTCGGCGTGTTCACCAATATGGGTCTTATTTAGAATTAGAAACAAATAGAGAGCCAATTACTTGTGTCTACGTTTATAGCACACACATTTACGAAGGTTTCTAATAATAAATAAATATTTGATAAATTTGTACATATTATTTTTGAACGATAAATGACATTGATAGGCACGCGGATAAAGGCGTCGATCTCGCCTTGTCTGGTTTGTTTGTGACGCCAGACGGGGAGTTTGGGGTTCGAATTCCAGACCGGTTATCTTAGGATTTTTTGACCTCTAACTTGTTTTCCATCTATCTCAAACCAAATGAGAGTACACTTTAACTTCATCCTACCTATTCCATTACTGTAAATATGAAAATAGCCCATAAGGGTAAGACGTGGAGTATTGAGAAATATCGTTCTACAATTTGGTAGAAATGATCTACAATATCGTCGATTTAGAATGACCTAGTTAATAATAATTAATAACTTCCTAAGACCGACATCTTTAGCTCTGTCAGTAACGTGTCTTCCTACTGAACTAATGACCGGGGGGCTGGGTGTTGTGTCTGTTATAGATTTAAGTTATTTAAATCATGTGCTGAAATAATCAGTCAGTTCAGAAAGTGCAATAGTAATATTAATAATAATATATGTCAAGATTTTTTTTAGATGAGCTATAGGCCTACACGCAATATAGTTATTAACTCAATTAAAATACCACTCTCATCATTTATTAGGTTATAATAAAATGTTCCGACAGCTAAGTCTCTATAAATAATTCTAAATCTACGAATAAATGAAGTGATTTGTTTTTGAAAGACTTTGTCGACCAATCATATAGTTGTACTAAGAGTCAGAATGTCACAAATATAAAAATAGTAATGATAGAATTTTAGTTAATATTAATATTACAATTATTTTAAAATTATTTGGGGAATAATATCAGTAACTAGATATCTCATTTTCTTCAATCACAATTTTTGTACATGTCACAATCCCTTCCTAGTACAACGATATTATATTTTAATTCAGTCGCGTTTGTAAAAATTTCAATTTTATGTGCGTATAGCATTTTTTTTTTTACAAAATAAAGTTGTTATATTACTTTTTAAACTCTTAAAGGCTCAAACTGTATATTACATGTGTCTTGTGTTACTAAAACCGCACATTACTCGAATGTGCTCTGCTGAATGAAAGGTCCGTTAGATTGTCCTGATTGAACATTTAGGAATAATACCTTTTACCAGTGTCATGTCGTAGTGTGTAACTAGGGTGACCAGTGTTTGTTAAAATATGTACTTGTGATATATTCTCTCCCCCTTTCTCTCCATTTGACCAGTCACACATAGGTTCCCATCCAGACACTTCACATGGGAATGTTGATATCTGACTAATGAGTTCTACTGAATGATGTGTTCTCTTCCACTAGGTCCCCATTTGACCAATCATACATAGACTCTGCTTTACATACCTCACATGGGAATGTTGATATCTGACCATTTAGTGTTCTACTGAGTGATGGGAGAAACTCACAGGTACAGTTTGAACTAACTCTGATTACTCTGGTAGCACGCCACGACACGAACCTGCTTCTCACACCTTACCTGGTAAAATAATAGTAGCTATGGTAACATGTCTATCGAACGCAAGAGACTAGTAGGGGGGGGGGCGGTGTCAGAGGTACGGGGACCTGTACGTGAATACTGCAAGTTCTTCAGAAAGAATGAGCCCCTCCCGCGGCAAGGCCCAGGGACGCGGGGCTCAGATGGGCCCGTAGTTACTGAGGCCCTCGGACCCGGCCCTCTGGTGTCATACGTGACTCAGCGGTGTGTGAGACTTGTGTTGGTGCGGGGGGAAGTGGTGCTGGCTAGAGGATTGTAGACTCCCGGGGGCTGCCGCGGCGATGTGCGGTCCGGACAGGAGAGTGCTACTGGGAGCGACGACCGGGGGTAGGGGGGGACTCACGTAATGCTGCTTCACTGCTCTCTGCTTCCCCGGGTTAATGAGCACCGCCCCGGCAGCCCCACCCCCACCACCGAATATCCGCCTCGATAGCCTCTTCCAGGAGTCCAGGGTCTTCCCCGACCAGATCCACACGCCGGAGGTGATCCCCACGGCGAGAGACATGAAATACTTGAGCATCAGGACAGAGTACAAGGGCCGTGGGAAGCGGGTGCGTTGCCCGGGATGCACGGAGGAGTCCACACCGTTGCACGGACACACCAAGGGGGCCATCCACTCGTTCTGCAGGCTCGTCTCGTAAAGGTGGCAGCCTATCACTATCGTGGCTGGGACAGTGTAGAGGACGCTGAATATACCGATGCGAATCATCAGTTTCTCGAGCTTGTCAGCCTTGCTGCGTCCGTTGACACCGCCTTGTTGCTTTATGACGTTCCGTATCCGGAACAGAGAGACGAAGCCTCCCGATAGGAACGACGTGCCGAAGATGAGGTAGACTAGAAGAGGGGCCAGAACGAAGCCACGGAGGTTGAAAGCGTTCAGGTTACCGACGTAGCAGATCCCCGCCACGGGGTCGCCGTCAACGGCCGCCAAGATGAGCACCGCGACTGACTTGACAGTGGGTATGAGCCAGGCCAACAGGTGGAAGTATTGAGAGTAGCCGGCGATAGCTTCGTTCCCCCACTTGAGTCCCGCGGCGAGAAACCACGTGAAGCTCAGAACCACCCACCAGATGGACGAGGCCATGCCAAAGAAGTAGACGAGGAGGAACACCATCGTGCAGGCGACGGGTCCCGTCGAGCTGTGCCTGATCATCCCGCCCTCGCACGCCACCTCGTCATGTCCCAGGAGAACTCTGATCAGGTAGCCCACACTCACCATGAAATAACACGCGGATAGAAACACGATCGGCCGCTCGGGGTACTTGAACCTCTCTGTGTCTATGAGGAAGGTCGTCAGAGTCATCAGTGTGGACACGAAACACAGCCCCGACCAGAGGGCAATCCACACAGACGCAAAGTCTTTCTCTTCCTGTGTGAAGAAGACACCCCTACACGGGAAACCACAGTTTTCCACACCCCCGACTGACACGCTGCGATTGTACCACGGGGAATCTCTACCAATAGAGATGAGCGGGGGTCTACACCTGCACGTGCAGTCTCTGTTGTCGACGTCTTTGCAGGTCTTCTTCCCATTTTTCCCCACCTTGCAAGGGGAAGGTCTCCTCGAAGAATGCGTAGAGTCCGGTGTCGACGTGGGATTCGGGTTCGGGTCCGTCCTGTTGCTCTGCTCCATGCAGAGGTTGGAAGGGTCCCCATGGACGGGTAACTTCTCGCACGCCATCCTTTCCGGCCAAGGGAACCCGTATTGCTTCATGATAGGAGTACAGCCCGCCCGCGCGCGTTCGCACACGCTGCGGCAAGCGGGCAAGGGCTTGTGGTAGTCCTCGATGCAGATCGGGGCGTAGACGGAGCACAGGAAGAACTTGAGATCTGGAGAGCACTTGATCTCGACCAACGGCCAGAACTGATGGACTTCCAGACCAGCCTCCTCTTGGGTGTCGTGGTTCAGGTCATTCGGCATGGATGTGAGGTTGTAGCCTATCCCGCGGCACATCGGGATGGTTATCTCCTCACACCGCGACGACGACCCAGAGGTGGCCGAACCACCGCCGGGACTAGATAGGACGCCGATGCCACTCCCTCCCGACGAAGAAGATAACGGAGATTTCTCGGCGCTCACGCTTAGCGTCACGAACAGTAAGAGGCACCGGATTGCGGACATCGTTTTAAAAATCCAAGTCGAGTTCACTGCATCGTTACTAATGAGTATCACCTTGATAAAAAAACACGGTGGTTATTCTAGTATCGTACTCGACATAACTGGTGTCACTTTGACTCGCTTCAGGTGTCACACTTCTAGGTCCTTCGTGGAGAGATTTGATGTCTAAAGAACCGTCGCTTCGAACCCTCGTGGGAAGACATTTTCTCGACTTCTTGTGTGACTAAGATGTCGGAAGGTAGGCGCTAGCAGTCCATACTAATTTGTTGTAGTGGGAGTTCACAAACAGGAATCTGTAACAGGAAAAATAAATACCCTCATAGTATATACTTTTGATTTTAAAGGATTATTTATATTTTATACACTCATTTATCAGTAGAAAAGCGTGAATTGTAGTCAAGATAGGTAGAGTAGGTTAAACTGAACCTGAAAATTGTTCTCACCACTCAGTAGAAAGCTCACTGGCCATTTACAGTTCAATTATCATAGGACAAAGCTTATTTGATGGCTTATTCAGTTGTCACTTTTGAAATAATAATAGTAATAATAATAATAATAATATAATAGTAAAATACTATAAATTTTTGCCGTAAAAAAGTTTGTATTTTATAAAAGGCCCGTTCTATGAAAATTGGACGGTAGCCCCATCATGGTGAGAGTAGACTGCCAATGATCGGGGTACGAATCCCGGTTAGGTGTAAGTTACTGAATGTTTTCCTAAATTGTTTTTCATCCTCTCCTCCAAGCAAATGCGGGTACACTTCCTATGAATTCAAATTTACTCAATTCTAACACATTAGAGTAATTAGTTATTATGTATACAACACGAACGAGTAATGAGAGCCGGGAAAATAAATCTTATAAAGTTTATTGTACACTTTAAAAAATTAGGCTATTTAGGCCTATAAAGTGTAGTAGTGTACCAAGTATCCAACACCTTAGCTCAGTCGGCAGCGGGTCTGTCTATTGAACTAAGGGTCCCGGGTCTGATTCCCGGGTCAAATTCCAAATGGCCAAGAAATGTATTATTGGTGAAATGTGGGTTTAACCTTATACAGTGATGAATTAACGGCCGGGGACTGGATGTTGTGCCTGTCCTAATCTTAAGTTAGATGATAAGGCACATGAAGCTACGACAGTCCTAGCAAGTCGGTAGTGGAAAATATATGGCTTGAATAAAAAACTGACCACAGGCTGGAAACAGTAATGGATGTCACACACAAAAAAAAAGAAGCGCTAGGTACACTTTTTTAATTTGAAGCAAACTCGAATCGAAAGTATGAAATATTCTTTAATAAGATTCGAAGTTTTAATATTTTTGGTTAGTTTGTCTTATGTCGACGCGACTCAAAACGCAATCAATGCTATGAAAAATATATTTTGTTTAATTTTTTTAATTTTAGGCACTAACATTATTTAGAAAAGGTTTAATAGCGCAAATGTTGACATATTTAATTCGAAGCTGATAAATAAGTTAGTATCACAGCCAATGGCGTAACAAGGGATGGAGAGGGGGATGGGGGGATTCGGACAGGATACCATCGGTCAAGGGGTGTTATACTTATAGAGGTGTCATTTTGTAAAAATAAAAAAAATTAAGACGTTGAAATATATTTATAATAGCTAAACAATATTATTAACTGCCTTTTATTTCGTTGAATTTCGCAGCTAAATTGCTGCCTTTTTAGAGAATTGATTTTGCAGCCTTATTTTTATTTAAGCCCTTACTAATCTTTTTATAAGAATTTGGTTTCCACACCGGGTAGAGGGTGCCAAAAGGAAGACCCGCCCTTGCTACGTCAGCGATCACGACACGCAATTCAATTTCTTATCATGAATATTAATGTGTAATGTACAGTACAGTTAAGAATACCTATGTACATAAATGAATATTTTAGCAATCGATATTTTTACTGGAGAAGCTTCGTAATTGTCGAAGCTGTTTTGTTTTGTTTCAAAGTGAAGTTTAATTTGATATTTTTTTAGAAGCGTGGTCGAATTTTCCGAGCCTTTGTAATAAAAGATAGAATAAAAAAAATCTTCGTTTCAAGACCGGCAGTGGTGGCGTTATAGTTGTCCAAGGCATTAGACAGACTCGCAATTATACACTTATTTGTAAATTTGGAAAATGACACCTGAACACGGGAATCGAACCCAGAACACTTGGCTTAGTGCGCCAATACTGTCCTACCACTGAGCTATCCAGGACTCGTCCTGTGCTTAGGGTTAGGGTTTTATAGCATTGAAGATCCAAGCCAAAGGTCCCGGGCTAGACTCCCGTGCAAAGCCTCGATAGTCTTGTACGTACACTTAATTGTACGAGTGTTTGTTTGTTTCCTTCCACAACATTACACTTGTTTACCGTTGATGGGAGGAGAGGGGCGTTTTCCCATGTGAGCTTTTAGTCATCTTCCCATGCTAGTGTAGGTACTCTCTCTAAACCATAATAGATTAAACCATTGACTTTTTTTTATACCCGCATTGATGGGCAGAAGGACTAAGGCGTCAAACATGGTCTGGTTTCCAAGTGTCGGAGAGGACGATTGATTCCCAACCAAGTGTTTTTTCCGCTCTCCCTCCACGTAAATGCGAATAAGGCATACTCCAAATTCTACCTTCCACTTTCTCTACCTTATTAGTGTATATGTGCCCTTTGAATACTTTCAACTAGTACGTATTAAATCATAGTTTCAAATTATTCAACATAAAACTTAATTTTAGTATAAAATTAGACTAACACTGATTGTATATTAACAATAATAACTATAATATTATCTCCACTCTACAGGATGTCTACAAGTCATAAAAGTCATGAAATGAGATTTTTGGCCTGAAAGTAATTAAAAAGGCATTAAATTAGTTTTCAGGTCATGAATTTTTGTAATCCAGGTTCAGCGTGTTATTAAGAATAGTATA